>JASGAU010346971.1:0-23394 GCA_030220045.1 Australoheros facetus
CAGAAATCAGAACAAATATAACATTACACTCTATTAAGATATTTTAAGTGACCAAAGAGGACTGGATTCATTATAATGTACGTGCAATAATGCAGAGTTAAACAAACTTGAAAAACAGGTCATTTCTTCATTTTATATTTAAGCCCATCATAAATCCTATTGACTACACTTTATTCACCAATATAAGCAAAGACATTACACATAAAAGCACATAAAAACATCGGAAATCACTTTATGGCAGCCGATCACTTTTTGGCACAACACCGGCTCTGGACTCCTGCAGCTAAATGACTGCATATTAGCGAGCAGCCGGACTCCATTCACAAATCTGTAGATTCAATGTTTTCTTGGTCGTAAACATGATGTGTGATCAGTGGGAGCGGTTTCAGACTCCTAATGCAGCAGGACAAGTGTTCGGTTGAATTCGGCTTGTTTGTGCTCATGTCTTCCTTATGGTCCCGATCGCTGCTGTTTCCTAATGAGTGTGTACACAAAGCAAAGTTAACTAAGTGTAACTGTTAATGCTCATTAATGTAAAGAAACTGCTTTCTGTCGGAAGGTTTTTAAATGTCCGCAAACAGTAAAAACGACTTAACAGAGGTACAAAGGAAAGGGGAAAATTAACGGTGTGCAAAATTAATTTTGATAGATGGGAAACAAGTGCAAAGACGCGCAGAGACTCGGAGCAATCACACAAAGATGCAGAAAACGTCACAAAGAGTAAAATGAACAGAACTCAGTTTAACGCCACACTCAGCTTTGGCTCCTCTGCAGGAGACTCGAGGCTCCATCAGGCTCCTCTCTGACATAAGAAACTCCTTTCTGACCAGAGGCGAGCTGTGAAGACCCCCTGCTGGGTCACCAGGACCTGTTAGTCCAGATGAGGCTGTGTTTGTGTAACGCTGTGTTTTGGTTGCGTTCAGGTGTCTCCGGGAAGCTCGGCGTCAGAGCGGAGCCTCTCAGACTCGCTGGCCCTGCTGAACGGTCAGGGTCTGGGCCGGCTGCTCGGCAGCTGGCTGCTGGAGACTCTGCAGATGCGTCTGTCCTCCTGTGTGGTTCCCGAGTTCTGGTCCGGACTCAAACAGCCAGAGAACGAGATGGTGGAGAAGGACAGGGCCTGGGTTCTGCTCACCACCTTCAGGACTCTGCTGGACCGGCTGGAACCATTTCTGTGTGCGTAGACAGTCGGAGAGTTGGTGGTTTTCTCTGTTAGCAGCATTCAAACTTCTCCTCTTCCTCCTCACAGCTGGTTTGGAGAAGCTGGGGATGTGGCAGGATGAGGGCTGCGGTGGTCTGCGTGGCCCAGGATCCAAAGCCCACAAGGAACGGGCCTTCACCACCATCAGGGCCCTCCTCCTCTTCTCCCCGGCCCCCGTCCTCCAGGAGCGAGTGCTGGAGTTTTACAGCAGGACCTTCTCTGTCTACATGAACCAGGAGGGCAGCGGCGAGGACGGCGGCGAGGCTCCCGACGGCCCCGAGGGAGGCGCCTGCCGGGGCTGCTGGGTCCCCGTGCAGCAGTGCTGGTGTCACGAGGCCCTGGAGCAACTGCAGGAGTTCAGCCACATCCTGTGAGTGGATCCGGGTTCACGAGTCAGGCTTTTAATTTGATATAACCGAGGCAGGAAGTCAGTGTCATTTCTCTGACTTTTCAAAGTTAAAGAAATAAATAAATGTGCAAATAAAATGTTTTTAAAACCATTTAAAGTCACATAAAAATAGTAAATAAGTGACAAGTATTTGAATTAAATAAAAAATAAACAAGACACAAGGAAATCTCGATACATTTATTACAAAGCAGTCAATAAATAAGCCAATTATGTTATTAAATAAATACATGGCCAAAAAAAATTGATTACATGTAATAAAAAGTACACAGATGTAATAAAACATTAAGCTGGAAGCACTAAAACATAATCAGTAAATAAAAATCCAAAATTGAATAAATATCTGACCCAAATATTTAAATCTAAAATAATCTGTGACGTTTAAACTAAATTTCATACTCATTTTGTTTCAGGTGCTGAACTGTTGCTCATCACGCGGCGTCTTTGTGTCGCGACGGATAAAGTTTCACTGTTTGCACAGCTCTGACACGCTGACGGCTGATTGGTTGTTTCGCAGGTCGAAGCTGCAGCTGTTGGAGTGGGTGAGCTCCGAGGCCGTCACCACCATCCTCCACAAGCTCATCGAGATGCGGATGGAGCAGCTCTGCCGGGGCGAGTACGAGCGCTCCTTCCTGCTGGAGTTCCAGGAGGTGAAACATCTGCAGCATCTGTCCACCACATAAACTCCGCTTTTGTTCTCTCTCCACTTAAAAAGTGTGTGTGTGTGTGTGTGTGTGTGTGAGAGAGCAGTGGTTGGAGCTGGTGCTGGGCTGGCTGAGTAAAGTGTTTGCCAGTGAGGCGGATGGAGACGCCGGTTCGGTCCCGGCGGTCCCCAGCGTTCCCGGCAGCTCGGTGCTGAAGCAGTGGAGGTGCCACATGCATCAGTTCTTCTGCAGGATCTACGTGAACATGAGGATCGAGGAGCTCTTCAGCATCATCAGAGGTGAGAGTCTACAAGAGCAACCAGATGTTTGTTACTGATGTTCCTCTCATGTTGAATGAAATAAGATTGTGTTTGAATTTTCTCGCGCTCTCTTTCAGATTTCCCAGAATCCAAAGCTGCTATTGAGGATCTGAAGTTCTGTCTGGAGAGGACCAACCAGAGACAGCAGCTCCTCACCTCGCTCAAATCCGCCTTCGAAAGCCGCCTCCTGCACCCGGGTCGGTTTCTTTCTAAACCTGATCAGTTTGTTTCTCATTGGCTGAAATCTGGGGGAGATTTTTGAAGACGCACTCAAACAGTAAAGATGGAGGCAGATGATCTGCTGTGGCGCCCCCTAAAGGGAAGTCTCAGGGTTAATACAGATGTTTAAAAAAAGGCCATTTGTTTATTTTTATTAGTTTAGTGCTGAACATTTTGTCAGAGCAGAATTAATGTGACGCAGCAGATGCAGGTCAGCAGCCAGCGTGCACACGTGTCATAGGTCAGATCATCAAACTCTTCCCTGCAGTGTCACCACAATCACAGGTGAGCTGCAGCCTGTCTGCAGTGCTGCGGGCTCCCCCACTGTGGGAATGAATCCTGGGTGAATGCAGGGAGACTCGGCTCTGTGGTAACGTCTGTAAAATCCGTCTGCAGGCGTTCACACATCGGACATCCTCACCGTTTACATCTCGGCCATCAAAGCCCTCCGAGAGCTCGACCCGTCCATGGTCATCCTGCAGGTCGCCTGTCAGCCCATCCGCAAGTACCTCAGGTGAGTCCGTGCAGGCTCCAGCAGGTTAATTTTGTTCAATATATTTTTAGTCCGTCCTTGATCTTTGTGCTCTAATTGGTAGTTTTTTGTAAGTAAAGCTCTACGTGAGATCCCATTTAAAAACATTTTAAATCTGGCGTCCGCAGCAGAGGATCGGAGCGTCGTTAACGCGCCCGTGTTGTGTTTCAGGACTCGGGAGGACACGGTGAGGCAGATCGTAGCCGGTCTGACCGGAGATGCAGAGGGCTGCACCGACCTGGCGTCCGAGCTGTCCCGAGGAGACCCGGTGACTCTGGAGATGCAGGACAGCGACGAAGAAGGCAACGACCCCGAGGACTGGACTCCAGACCCGACCGACGCTATGCCCGGTCAGTAAACGCACCACGCCGACCGCTGAATGGCGCCGCTGAGACTGATCTTACTCGTGTGTTTCTGCTTAGATAAAATGGGCTCGAAGCGTCGCTCGTCTGACATCATCAGCCTGCTGGTCAGCATCTACGGCAGCAAGGACATCTTCATAGACGAGTACAGAGGCGTCCTGGCTGACCGGCTGCTGCAGCAGCTCAACTACAACACAGCCAGGTACGACCGGGCGAGTTTCCCGCCTACAGGTTAAGAGAAAGTTTGGGAATTTTTAACTTGATCCCATTTCCAATCCATGAATCCCACAGGGTAACCGTCACAGTAAAGGTGCCATTAACAGCTGTTCCAGCTGTTTCCAGTTTCTCCACCATCAAAAAAAACACACTGGTTACCAAAGTGAACGCTGCCTGAATTTGAGACATAAACATCTATCAAACAGAAACTGCTGAATTTAAACCTTCAGCCTCAGAAAGAGAAAAACAAACTCAGCTGGAAGAGCTTTTTTTCCCCTCCAGGCTCCATTAAACAGGAGCACAACCACCAGCTAATGACTCCGACCAGGAGGCTCTTTATTCCTGCGTATATCCACACAGCATGACCTCAGAGTCCTCTCTGTGTTCCCTCTGCTGAGGGACACAGGGCTAACCGAGGTAGCCTTTAGCCTAAGGTAGCCCGGCTCGCTCCCCTTCTTTCCTTCCTTGCTCTCTGCTGGAGCCTCCACCCCCTCAGTGCGTTCACTTTGACTGCATGGAGACACCATCACTGAGCGTGGTTTATAAAGCTCTCAAACACAGTCTGCAGTGATGATGCTCCTGTTTGTGCGTTTCAGGGAGATTCGGAACGTGGAGCTGCTGAAGCTGCGGTTTGGCGAGTCTCACATGCATTACTGTGAGGTCATGCTGAAGGTAAACAGCGCTTTATTCTCCTCTAAAACATCCAAATGTTGAAAAATGGAGGTGAGGGGAAGTCACCTGTACCATGTTTTCTTCTCCATACCTGTAAACACTATCTTACATATTAAAAGGAAATGGGACGCTGAGTTACTGCCAGATAAAGGGGAAGAAACATACGTAGGAGAAAATGTTTGCACATCAGGACTCATTTGCACACGCTCTGGTCTCGTCCAAAGTTGGATACATGTTGGAATAAAGTCTTTGCTGAGAGGCCGAGGTCGTAATTCCTGATTAACTCGGTTCTCATCGGCTGTTGGATGACAGAGTCTGTCCTTTGTGCTGAAGTCTTGGTCCGTATCTGCAGGACATGGCGGACTCTCGCAGGATCAACAGCAACATCCGCGAGGAGGAGTCGAAGATGAGCGAGGAGGAGCAGCCGCCGATGCCCCTGTCGGCCATCATCCTGTCGTCCGAGTTCTGGCCCACGCTGAAGGAGGAGAAGCTGGAGCTCCCTCCTGTTGTCTGCCAGGCCATGGAGGCCTACACGCACCGCTACGAGAAGCTCAAGGTGGAGTTCGCCTGTTTTAGGTCGGCGCTGCTGATTTGACTCCTGTGACTGAAGCTTTTGTTTCCGTTCTTGTGCGTTTCAGGCCATGAGGACGCTGAGCTGGAAGCCTCACCTGGGCTCAGTCACTCTGGACGTGGAGCTGGAGGACCGCAGCCTCACCAACCTCACGGTCTCACCCATCCAGGCTGCCATCATCATGTACTTCCAGGAAAAAAGTAGGGTCTCTCATTTCAGACCACTTTGATGCTGTTAAATTTTGTTTAGTGATCATCCCTGTAAGCTAACAGCTCTGGTATCGATCATTACTCTGCGTGGGGTGGAGGTCCATATCTGGAGAGATAAAGTTTGATCATCGTGTACCCCTCTGTCAGGTTCTTGGACGCTGGAGGAGCTGAGTGCAAAGCTGGGCGCCCCAAAGGAGCTGGTGCACAGGAAGCTGGCTCTGTGGCAGCAGCAGGGCGTGCTGAGGGAGGAGGCGGGCGGCCGCTTCTACGTGGTGGAGAAGGGTTCGTCGAAGGAGAAGCTGGACAGAGGCGTGATGCTGATCGACAGTGACGAGGAGAGGGACTCCAACACCGCCACTCAGTCTGAGCAGAGGGAGGAGAAGCTGCAGGTACACCTCTCTGTCAAGAAGATGTTACTTAATATCTGGTGGCCAGGCTTAGCACATGGCACAAACTGAATACACCACTTGCAGCAGGGGCCGTAAGGGTTCAGTGATTAGTGGATCAGGTGGCCGTCAGGGGCAGAGGTCCTGGCAGTCTGATCCACAGTTGATGAATCTGTGACGTCAGGCTGGGGAAGCAGAAGTATCAGATAGAAATAATTGGGCTCCAGAACTAGTCTCCTGGAAAAGGTTTGGCCTCTGTTCCAGTCAGAGAGAGGCGACAGGCAGAGGTGGGTATTCTTGTATCCCCCCCGGTTCGGTTCCTGTACCTCTGGGTTTTCCCCGGTGGATTAGAGGGTCTCTTCCCTGCGCCTTCAGGTCAGAACAGGTCGTGGCTGTTGTTTGTGTTTATGCTCCAAATCACAGTTCAGAGTACCCAGCCTTCATGCAGTCCCTGAGCAGGGTGCTTGCAGGTGCCCCTGTTGGGAACTTCATTATTGTACCGGGGGACTTCAGCGCTCACGGGGGGCAACAATACTGTGACCTGGAGGGGCGTGATCGGGAGGACCGGCCTGCCCAATCCAAACCCGGTCTGTGTTTTGTTGATGGACTTCGGTGCTGACCACAGTTTGTCCATACCAAACACTGCGTTCAGTCAGTGAAGTAGTCAAACAGCTCTCCGGTGGCAGGGCCCCTGGGCTGGATGAGATTGGTCCTGAGCTCCTTAAGGCTCTGGATCTTGTAGGGCTGTCTTGGTTGATGCGCCTCTGCAGCATTGTGTGGAAGTCGCAGATAGTGCCTCTGGATTGGCAGACCAGGGTGGAGGTCCCGCTTTTCAAGAAAGGGTTAACATTGAAACTACTGAATAGAATAGAATGCCTTTATTGTCATTATACAGGATGTGCAATGAGATTGGAGACTGGGCTGCGAGTGAGCTCTAAAACTCAAGCTGCAGTCAAATATGGACACAAACACACTGGGTCTCTGTCTCTGCAGCTGTTCTGGGTCTACATCCAGGCCATGCTCACCAACCTGGACACCATGACGCTGGAACGCATCCACACCATGCTGCGGATGTTCGTCGCCACGGGACCTGTCGTCACAGAGATGGACGTGAACGAGCTGGAGGCGTTCCTGCAGAGGAAGGTCAGGGAGCACCAGCTCATCATGTCCGGCGGCGTCTACAGACTGCCCAAATCCAACTGATGACCGAGGACAGACGCGCTGCTGCGTTCAAGTGCGCTGGGAAATGAAGATTCCAGCATTTGTTTTGCTCTCTGCAGGATTTAAGCTGAATCTAATTTCCTGGATTCTCCATATGGTGTGGAAGCAGCTCTGATTCCTCTGCAAGGTTTTTCAAAAATAAAAGCACTTCCGCTCCCCTGTTAAGCATCAGCATGACAGATGTGATGCTGCAGCTGGATAAAGATTTAAAGGCATGTGGTGTTGAACACTGATGTGTAAAAAGAATTGTTTCAAAACTGCTTCAGTCTCTTTTCTAACAAGCAGCTGCAGTTCATTTAAATTTCAAACTGGTCTACGACCTTCTGTCTCTGAGTGGAAGTTTAATTTTTTTGTAATGTGTGAAAGCATTTTGTTTGTTTTTTAAAAGCTAAACCCTAAAAAAAAAAAAAAAAAGTGTGCGCACGCATATATACACACACAGTGTGATGAACAGGTATCTGAACGTTGTTCAGAGTCTGGAAATGCTGTTTAGTTACCTGGGTGAGAATCAGAGTACCTCCACAACTGAAGTCTGTGGAGCTCCAGGAGAAAATATCACCATTATGTGTCAATACAATTAAATTCCCTCTGCCAGCTTCTCCCGTTAGTTTCTTTGCTGTAAGTTACACCTCTATTCATTTTACCCTCATTTATTTGATAAGCAGCAACTTATTAAAGGCTGAATAAATGAAGCCAGAGCTGCAGTTCCTCTGCTGTCCAGCAGAGGCTCCAGCAGTGAGTCGGTCCCCATAGACTCCCATGTTGAGACTTTCCAGAAGAAATGAACGTTTACAGCCTGATACTCTATAACTAACCTGTTTAATTTGGATCAAGACAAGTTTGCGTGGTTAGGGGCGTGGCCTCTTTGACCGGTGAAAGCATTTATAACGCAATTATGTGAGCAATAATATGGCTTCTGTGCACTTCATTGGACTAACAGACCATCCAGGAAGGCTGAGCTCCAGTTATTGAGTGGAGTTCTGGATTTGGATGTTACTGAGGAGCAGGTATCTGTGGATGCAGCCTGATAACCAAGCTAGCTAGCATTAGCTGACAGCTAACTTTTCTATACAGTCTACAGACTTAGATCAGTTTTTTTCTTACAGTCTGAGGATTTTAAACACCCAGCATTTCCTCAGCCAGTCAGTATGAAATCAGTTTTCATACTGATTCTGCTAAAGGTGCCTAACAGTTAAAGACACGTAAGTATCAAATCAGTTTTATCCTGCTTAAGACACTGATATCAGTAATCGTTGCACAGAATTGCTGTATTTATTGCTTTTATTTGGATTTGGACACATTTGCTTGGCAGCAGATTTACATTAAAACACGAATGTTCTGGGCTCGATCTGTAGGCTGGGATTACTGGCCTCATTCAGGCTGAAATAAGGCAAACAGACAGTTTGAACTCCACTCATCACACCTGTTAATGTCACAATTTAATAAACACTTCCCTTTCAGTGGTTAAATACATGCTCTGCATTAAGAAAACAAAACTAAACAGTGGTTTAAGACCAAAGTTAAAGGACCATACTGGTGTTGTTGTTGTTGCATGTTTTAGTTTGTTCACTGCAAACGTAGACCTGGAGTTACTCAATGCTTCTCCCTTTTTTTTTTTTCCATTAAAATATGAGAATTTCCATTAAAGACAACACATTACATCACTTTTATCTCCCACATTTAACAGAAGGTAAACAGAACAAACTGAAAAAAATCCCTGCAGTTTCATTTTAAGTGAAGATAAAATGAAACTTACATACAAATACATCCTGATCAGGACAGGTGAGGAAAGGTCATGAGGTCATTACAGAGGGGCATCCATTTATGATGAGCAGTCAATCAGAAAAAAGTTGACTTAAAGGGGGGAGGAGCTATTGGCTTGTTACAGACAGGATGAACCAAAGCCCAGTGTGAGATAAATAAGGATCATTTTGAACTGTGATTCATGCAAAGCTGCTCTAATCCAAAAATAAAGACACGAGGAGGAAATGAGCAGAACGGCTCAAACTGCTCTTTGGGTTGATTCCCTCTGCAGCTGCGGATCAGAGGGAACTCTAATGGAACGTAACCTTTCGTGCCAAAAAGGTGGCACCGCAGACGTCCTGGACCCGAGCCGGATCCCGCTGGTGTCAGACCGAAATGAACCGGGTTCCGCTCAAATGTTCGGTCCAAACCGGCTGAAAGGTGGGCGGGTTCTCAAAGAGCACCATGTTGGTGGAAAAGACATCAATGACTGCATGTGACCATGAACCGAATCTCTTTGGACGGTTTTCAAAATAATCAAAAATAATCAGTGTTTAA
Organism: Australoheros facetus; assembly: GCA_030220045.1. NCBI lineage: Eukaryota > Metazoa > Chordata > Actinopteri > Cichliformes > Cichlidae > Australoheros > Australoheros facetus. The sequence continues at coordinate 9,258 of JASGAU010346971.1, forward strand.
ATGATTAACTTACAATAAATTATGAAAATCATTTTTAGCCATTTCCTGTCAGTAGATTGTTTGAAAATTATAATCTGACATTGGTACAAAAGAAGCTAACCACATTTATGATTGTTAGCAGGAAGCAGCTCAAGAGGTCCAGACCCCCACCCCCCCCACCCCGGGCGTCAGGCAGCTTCCTGTTTTGTGGTTTAATTTGAACAAAAAAGAAAATAATGACTTTACTACAGTTGATGCTGAACAGGAAGACAATTTTAAAGGTGCTGATTAGGTGCCCCTCCTCATAAACAGCTGTGAGTGTGAAAGGAGTGGTTAAAGGTGAGTTCATGAAGCTACTCGTATGAATAACCATCACAGAAAAAAAAAGTTAACGGGAATGAAAACATTTCTTTCTCTGGTTAACATCCGCACAAATGTCAAACCCACATGGACGTTAAACGAGTGGGTTAAAGGGGGAAAAAAACCAAAAACAAACCATAAACACCAGAATGATCCTTTAAGTCATGTGACCTCCTGGCTGCTACTTGCATTCAGTGCTGGCAGACTGTAGAGCCCTCGGTAAGAGCTGCAGCCTGCTGTGCTGTAGCTCCACAGTGTCTAACATTCATATCTGCGGTGTGAAGCGTCCTCTAAGGCACAGAGTTCCCAGTCTCAGCTGAATGCTGTGGGTGGAAGCGGCGAGCGGCTTTGGCGTCTCAGCAGCACTTCTTCCCTCTCTTCCGGCGGTCTCGGTCTCTCTGGGCGTTGATGTTCACGGTGTCCTTCTCCCGCTCCCGTTCCCTCTCCACTCTGTTCTGGCTCTCCTTCTTGGCCCGGAGCACCATGTGGGTGAAGGCCATGAACATCTGAACAAAGCAGCAGAACAACAGAACACGCTGAGTCCTCGAGATTATCTGAAGAGGTCCGATGTCTGGTTCCCTAACCTTCAGACGTATCGGAGAGTAAAACCGAACACGGGAGAATCTCCTCACAAGGCAACACTTGAGACATTTAAAAAATGATGTCATTGATCACTGATCGCAGTCATGCGCGTGTGGACGCACAGCTGAAGCACCTCAAGCTGATTTTCAGCTGAAACGTTTCTGATTCTGGACAAATTAAAGACTTTTTTAATGAGCATATAATTGTGGATCAACAGAAAGCAGAAGCAGGAACTCCTGTGTCCTTCAGAGAAATATCACAGGAATGACTGAGTACAGTCAAGTATAATCCTGCCTTATTCTCCGTGTTATTAAAAGGCGAGTAAGGACACGAGTCTCTTCTCTGTTTTTGCTCGGTTGGTTCAGAGCTCTGAGAAATCACAGTGTACCTGCTGCTGCTGCTTTCAGAGCATTTGTTGTGGAAAACTATTAAACTGTATTTATAGCTGCAGGATTGAGGAAGTTCAGAGTACTGATATAAACTCAAAGTCCCCTTAAAGCAAGTCCCACCAATCAGCAGCCATGGTGGCAACTCCTCTGAGCAGTTGGTTTAAAGGCCGTATCTAAATGAATGGGCAGGGAGTGAAAACTTTAATTTCAACGGTCACAGGACAGAAAGAGTGCGCACGTCTCAGGCTCTTCCCACCAGAGCACTCAACAAAAGCCACAGTGAGCTGAGCTTATTTAAGCTTAATCTGACTTTACTACAATAACGAGTTCTTTCTGCCACCACGCAGCTGAAACTGTCCTGAAACTCAGCCGTGCATCAGCGCAGCAACACGACTGGCTCATTCGTTTCCGGGTTCGGCTGCTGATTGGCTCTTTGGGGACCGGGGCGGGACAACTGCCATCTCTGCTATTACCAAAGGTTTCTATTCTCTCTTGGATGTGGTCTCTGGAATCATCCTTTTCATGCTCTCGCTCTGCTTTCAGAAGATCAGAATTGTGAACAGCTTGAAAAACAGCTGCCAGCTGATTTTTGCCCTCAGCGGGGTAACGATCAGAGTAACGATCAGAGTAACGATCAGGGTAACGATCAGGGTAACGATCAGAGTAACGATCAGGGTAACGATCAGAGTAACGATCAGAGTAACGATCAGGGTAACGATCAGGGTAACGATCAGGGTAACGATCAGGGTAACAATCAGGGTAACAATCAGGGTAACAACGAACAGCTGCTCTGAACTAAACCTGACTGAACCGTCTGGGTTTAAGCATTTCACAGCACTGCCACCATCAGGTCAGACTGAAAACTGCATTTTCAACATCACCCTCAAATCATTAAAACATGTTACCAACAACCTTACAATCATTAAAAACAAAGGCTTTCATCATTTAATAGAACAAACTGCATATGCAGGAAATCTACACAACAAAGACAGAGCTGATAAAAACACATCAGGGGGTAAATTAATTATCTGAAGTCTGGACTTACCTCTTCAACATTTATGTTCTCTTTGGCACTCGTCTCGAAGACACGGACGCCCACAGACTCACCAAAACGCAAAGCATCCTGGGTATCCACCTGTCTCCTGGAAGGGTCGTCATTTTTGTTCCCCACTGAGAAAAGAAGGAGGAAAATCCACCTTTAACCTCTTCCTGCAGGATGCGTCATAATGACTGATGCTGCTGTTTTGGAATAAATAAAAGCATCTTCTAGGGCAACACTCGAGGGTCAAACTGGCTTTAGTTACTGAGCCGATACAACTCAAATTCATCTCCCCAGGGTCAGAGCAGCAGAACTGCAGAATGACCCACCCTCCTCTTAAAAAAGTACAATAGTCACATTTATTGAAACATGCATTATAAACACATGATAAACAGCCTAGTGCATTTTCAGCAGTTTGTCCTCTTGCACGTTACAGTTCACAGCGGATCCACAAAAGCACAAAACCTCTGCATGTACACAGTCTTTGGAACTGTGCAAGAACTTAATCAAGATTAATTGTAAAACTGATGACTTTAATTTCTTTCCCGCAGTTTTCACACATGCAGACTGGATCCTGCTCTGGGCCTCAAACCTTATGTTCAACACCCCTGATTTACTGACTTTTCACAGATGGCGGCGCGCACAGACGCAGCGGCTCACGGATCTTTCTTTCTGTGCTCTTCATTGTACCACTCCAATCTCATTGCACTGCCTTTATTGTCATTATACAGGATTTCTATTCTATTCTAAGCTAATGTATGCACGGGTTCATTTGTATCTGGAGGAGTTCAGAGACTTACTGACAGATCTGTCCCATTTCAAGCAATTCAGAAATGGAGTACCCCATGTTTTTATGGACGTATTAATTCACTACACTCTCAGTGCCTAATAGCAAGGCACTTACGGACAGGGGTCAGTATCGGTCACAGGTTCAGGAAAATTACTCAACATTTTGCAAAAGAATTAAAGTTTGTTAAATACATGAAGAGAACTTAAATGAAAAGAAAGGACCCGTTACTTTCCAGGACTAAACTCTTAAACAAAAATCTTATGACAGAAGATGACGTCATTATGACGATGACACGCTGGTAAAATACACCCCACCCCCCCACACAGCACTTTCGGTATTTCAGGATCAGAACAGAGAGACAGAAATCTGCCTGCATGACAATGTAATAAACAAAATATTCAAAGATGATGTGAAACTATCAACAGGACAAATTCAGAGCAGGATATCAGATGTGTTGTTACAACAGTAAAACGAGCACGAGCGCTGCCAACGACCTGAAGGAGTGGCTCAAAACAACGGCGACCACATCTGAGGAAGGTATGCAGCCTGCTGTGGCTTTAAGACAGAAGCCTTTCAATTACAAGCTCTCAATCTTAAAGAAAAAACGTACTCCAGAATATCAAATATCTTCCGACTGACTGCACCACGTGCGCTTCGAAATAGGGTTGTAAAATTTTATTTTACAGTCCTGTGGACAATAAAGCAGGTGGTGAATTTAGCTGCATAAAATATTAACTTTAAGAAACTCTGAACTCCATTTAACCAAAACAGCGAGGACGCCGGCGTTCACACCGAGCTGAGCCGACGGGTTTCTGACCGAACCTTCACACTGAGCTGACAGATATGAGTGATATTTATCTGATAATTGATGTCGCATACAGGAAGTGCTTCCTTCAGAGCTCACAGCTGACTTACCCAGGATCTTGCAGACATTGTCACAGTTCTGGGAGATTTCATTCAGCCACCTCTTAACATTTACAAACGACTCTGGATTTGTCACATCGTAAACTATGATGACGCCGTGGGTGTTTCTGTAGTACCTGGTGACAGACGGAACAGAAGAAACTGAGAACCTCGCCAGTGCTGCTGCAGTTTTTACATGCAGTCATTCAGAGAAACTGAGATCATTACGTTGAGGTGATGGTTCGAAACCTCTCCTGCCCCGCCGTGTCCCAGATCTGCAGCTTCACCCGCTCTCCTCCGATGTCCACCGTCCGGATCTTAAAGTCCACGCCGATGGTGGTGATGTAGCTGCCTGCACGAGCCCAGAGAACCACCACCAAACATTACAGTGACACAGACATAATGCACAGTAACCTGAATCCAGACCCCCCCATATTGTTTTTGGTTACTTTGTTATATGCATTTAAATATTCTGTATTTTGTACTCTTTCACACTAGCTATCAAGAGCTAAACGGGACCTTTGTTGAGGGAGCTGGACTTCCTGTTGACCCCAGACATGGATGGCAGCACTCTATCATGATCATTGCTCTGACCAATTGCTATAATCTCTCAGATTGCATTACTGGTGCGGTGACCCCCACCCCTCGGGGGCCGTAACACAAACTCTCATTTCGACATCATTACTCAGAACATATTTTGTTTTTCCCTCTAAACCAGCAGCGTGTCGGTCTGTTATAGTGATGACAGTAAACCCACACAGTGTACTTCAACACAGTGTACTTCAACACAGTGTACTTCAACACAGTGTACTTCAACACAGTGTACTTCAACACAGTGTACTTCAACACACTGAAGTTAGTTGTTGGTGAAATAGTAAGATAATTTTGTGTGTGTGTTTGTGTGTATAATCCCTGCTGTTGCAGCTGCAGGCCCTTGTTGCCACCCCCACCCTCCCCACGCCAGCTCCACCAGGTCAGATGTTTTCACTAGTTTTGGCCTCCTGTCAGGACCGCCTGGCTCCGTTCCACTCACTCCACCCTTTAACATCCTCTCCCTGCCCTCGAGGACTATATTTGATTCCAAGGGAGACATTGAAAACCATTCCAGCAGCATGTGGGGAAACACTGTCTGCGAGACAATCTCAAGATTTCCCACAAACTAAAAACAACCAGAGTGAAATAGATCACGGTCAAGGCTCCAGAACGATGGCGTACGTCTCACAGCGAGAGGGGATCCCAGCTGGCTGCGACTGACCATCTGTGACACTCGAACCGCTAACAGGCCTGAGCTTAGAGGTCTGTGACTCCAACAAAGGAAAGTTATTATTTTTTGGATCTGTCCTGCAGCTGTCCTGAGATCTCGCAGCAGAGGTGTCTCACTCAGGGCCACGCTGGGAAATAAGTCACATCAAGGGCCAGAGCAGCAGTTTAGTGACATGCTTTAATTTACTACATGCTGCATGTCCCACAGAGCCTTCTCACATGCAGTTTGGTGCACACGAAGCCCTTGAAAAGGCCCTTTATAAAAACTTTATTATAAAGGCTGATTGTGAATGCTGCACAACTTTCTCCGAGTCTTGGATGAAGAAGAAATAAAAGGCCGAGTTTTTCTGCTATGAAACTGGCAGCAACTAAAAACTGAAAATAAACTGCAGCCGTTTCCTCTGCTGTGATAAAACTTTACAGCTTCATCACTTCGAGATTTGGCTCGAGAAAGATATTTTACTGTAGCGGCACGCCTCTTTTCAGTTCAGCAGCTTTCTGCTTCTGTTCCATGCTCGACTCAAAATAATGGCACAGGTTTATTCCTAAAGGACTATTTGGACCAGGTTTGCCCGCAGGCCTTCAGTTTGACACTTGGGTGCAAGTATGCAAGGCCTTTAAGAGGATATGAATATATGTGTCCAATATGACTGGATGTTTAAGGATTTCTATACACCTAAATCAAACTCTACACTGTAGATCCGCCCCCCCCAAAAAATATTTGCATTTGTTCAAACCCCCCCGCAGCTCCTGACGTGTTAGAACAGCTCCTATAGAGCCTGAAATAAGAGGACTCATCGTGATAAAATGCTTTTATTTCTCTGCATGAAGCTGGAGTCTGCTGTGTGTTTAGTGTGAGCGGGTTTCACCTTTCATGTGACTCACCTGAGAAGGAGTTGTCTGCGAAGCGGAGCAGGAGGCTGCTTTTCCCCACATCTAAAGGGGGGAAAAAGATCAGAGGGACGAGATTAATACCTCAGTTTGACCAAAGCCCATTATGTTTTATGCAAGGCCCCATTGTAACTTCAGTGACAGCCTCATAGCAGTAAAATAAACACATGGGAGGAGGTGAGATAAGGCAAGCGAAACGAAACACGAAATAAGGGCAAAGGTTGAACTCACACTGGAAATATGTGAGAGTTAAAAGTATGATTAAGAAAATCTGAGGCTGTGATCTGCAGGAAAAAACCTGATGGAAGAAATCTGATGAAGCAGAAAGACGAAGGAATAAACTGAGAAATCAATGGGAAAAAAAAGACATTAAAGGTTGCACACCTTTAACAAAAACAAGTCGTACAGTTGCTTTGCAGGGTGGATGTTTGCAACAGGAACTTTGGCGTCTAAATCAAAATCAGTCTGAGTGGTTTCCAAAAACAAGACTAGACAGGACCCGTTCAGCAGGATCAGAGACAGCTCGTTTATCAGAAACTAAAATCTGACTCCAACAAACGATGATAAAAAATGAGAACGTGACTCTTCAAAGAAGCATCTCTGTCAGCTAAAGGCACGAGAACGTGTCCAGTTCTATGGAAATTCACAGGAGCTTCCTGAAACCGTGTTTCCATCCAGGCGTGCATCTCATCTGCAGTGACACTGAAATCCACCCACTGCTCTAAAATAGGTTCCTGCAGGGAAGGAGGTGACCGACGGTGACTCAGCACCTCCTGCAGCAGGCCTGTCATGGATTACTGAGCCTAACGGCAGCTCTAAAACTACAACATAAGATCAATAACTGAGACCTCTAAAGCAAAGTATCTGCATTTTTATTTTATGGAGCTCAGTTTTGCTTTGCTTCGAGGTTGGAGGCCGTTTGTTTTGTTGGACTCCTGCTGTGAAAATATCAAGAAATTTGTGTTTTCCCCTGAACGCACAACACAACACAAGGACCTGCTGAGTTCGGGCTGCTGGCATCCTGAAATGATTTACAGCGTCTGAATTTTTACTTTGTGGATTCAGAAAAATGTTGATTTAATAAATGCAGCAGAATTTTCAGTTTTCCTTCATTACGCTTGATGACTGTAACTCTTTCCTTTCCAGCTCAAAGGAACAGTCACTCCCATCACCCCCGTCCTGGCTTCCTTACATATAAGAATTAAATTTTACCGACTACCTTTCAGGCTGCACAGCAGAACAGCTGTCCTCCCCACATAACCGAGTGTGCAGCCTTCAATCCTCACGTCCCTCCAAAGCTGAGCTGGACGTCTGAACTGCGTTTGTGCCTTTTACAGATTTATCTGACGGCGTGTTTAAAGACTTCCTCTGATGCACCCATGCAGTTTATGAACTCAGCTTCCTAAGCAAGCTACCTGCTGTTAATGATAACTCGTCCATATACGGCGACCAAAACAAAAACGCAGCATCCAGAAACAAATGTGGTGATTTTTAAGGTGGTTACGCCCGTCCCGAGTTCAGTTCTGTAACTCTGTGAGATGTTAAGCGTTTCTGGTTTCTCTGACTAGTCCAGTGAGCCTTAAATGCACCGTTTCAGTACTGAGTTCTGTTCTAATTTATTTCTAATGTGTCAGCATGCGAGTGTTTAAAGAAAGCAATGTAACGACGCAAAAAGTAAAATCTCTTCCTGTTCTTATTTTTGAATTTAGAGTATTTGTTCTGCTTTTTCTCATTTCCTTAATAAAATGCAGCCAAGTTTCAAATAAGTTCAGAGCATGAACAAATAATCCCTGTGAACCAAAAGCTCAGCCTGCAGACTGCTCTGAACATGTTTCACTTTTTTCTACTCTTACATCTGTATGATGTCATAAAGAGGCGATCGCTCTAATAAGGAGCTATCAGGTTGTTTACAAGGGGCAGCCAATCAGAAGAAAACTAATTTAAAGAGGGAGGAGCTGAAACAGCTTGTTTCAGTCAGAGGATGAATGGAGGCCCAGGATGAGAGAAAGGAGGATTATTCTGAACTGTCAATCATGCAGAACGACTCTAGAGTAGGAATAAGAATATAGAGCTGGAAATGAGCCGAACAGCAAGTCTGTAAAAGCAGGCGGTAAGAAGTGATGAAACAGAAGCCACCGAGTCTGTGGAGGGTCCTGACTGCAACATCGTTAGATTCGAGCCTCGACCTCAGATCCTCCGCTCGAGTACTGCGCAACATTTCTGCACACTGATGCTGAGACCGGCTTCATCAGCGCGCAAAAGCTTCCCATTAACGGGTTTATTATGGTTCTATTCACCGTGCTAACTCCATGACACGGCGTCACCTCCTGAATCTCCACAGCGCGAGTGTGACACAGACACCTTAATAGGAAACCAGCAGCCTAAATTTACTGGACAGTGGAAATGTCCTTTTACACCATTTGTTCCTCGTAGGGCTCCATAAAAGGATTCGACTGCAGATACATTTAAAAGAGTTAAAGCGTACTAACTGGAGTCTCCGATGATGAGCAGCTTAAAGAGATGATTGTAGTCTTTCCCTGCCATTTGGATGGCCTTGTTTTGAATTTCCAAGTAAAACCAGTTTCATAGGAAAAAGGCGATCTTCCTTCCCTCCACGTGCACATGCAGCGCTCGCTGTGTTCGGCCTCAAGAGTTTGTCCAGAAATCACAGGTAGCTTTCCCCTGCAGGAACGAGGGCATTTCCAGTAATACTAGTTTCAGTTCTGATGTTCACATTTTTTGAAAAGTGAAACCACAGCAGCCAGCAGAGAACGCGGCACTTCGAGAGCTCTGCATTTATGATTCATGCTTGAAGGCCAAGACCGGCAGCTTGGTTCCACCTTAGTTCCAGTCCCACCCGGTGACAATCCTGCAGGGGATTTCCAAACGCTCCTTCACAGTTGTGTCAGTGCAGCTTCAGCACTCCTCAGGCGTCGCATGTGCAGGTCCTGAATAGATGGATTTGGCATCCTGTGGTTGCTGCACTGATCATAAATCCAGTTATCGCTCTGAACTCCTCACAGCTCCATCCCCGTTTTTGTTCTTTAAAGAAACTGAGATGTTCCTCTTTTTGTAACTGCAGCGGTTACATCTGCAGAGGTTTCTTTGACTCAATCCCTTCAGTTCCTCTGGTGGTTGGCCGAAAAGTCGCCCCTTCCCTGTTTCATTGCACGAGGAGGGTTCACCAGAAGGAGCTAAACCAAAAAAAAGGAGAAAAGGCAGTGAGAGGTTAGACCAAATCACAGACTTCACACGATTATCACTTAATTTTCTGACTGGGTCCTGGCTGTGTCCCGCCTTAGCTCCCTGCAGTTCCTCAAACAGCAGCTGAGTCACTAAATATAACTCATCCTGCTTTATCCACCCCGATCCTATAAGATATCTGTGAATAACAGGAATACCAGCAGCTCATTGGCAGCCACCGTCCAGCTTTTATTGCCTCTTCCTCACTGCCACTTATCTAAATTCTTCAAGTGAAACAGTGGAGCTGAGATAGCTAACGTTGGGTCCTTTTCCATGAAAACAGGAAAGGCTGGGACCTCGCTAATGCGCTAATCCAGCCCCGGGACGCCGGTCCGCTCACCGAGCTCCGCTAAGACAAGCGGAAATTTAAAGATCCGTAATGCGGCGGCAGAAACGACGACTTAAACATTAAAACTACACACTCTCGAAAGTCTTGTATTAATTCTCTTTCATTCGGCCCCAAATTCATATTCGTTTCAATAATAAAAAAAAATATATATCTAAATTTTGTTGGCCCTGTCGACAGCCGTGTAAGGCACAGCAATTTATTGAATAAAAGTTTAAACTACGAGCAGCCTTGTGTTTCTATCGATGCCGAACTTTACTATAAAGCATAACGTTTGAAAGAAAAGTCTTAAATCTGTGTAACGTGGGGCTAAAACGTCTCTCTGTAGATGGGGTGAGTTTTTGCTCAGATTTTCGATGCGGGTTGGCAGCTGATTCCCTCAAACATTAGCACAGCGTCCATGGACGGCTACAGGTCGTTGATTCAGTCATGTATATATTTCTAGTGGCCTTTGCTGGCTCTTTTTGACCCACTGCTGCGACAGCGCTTTCTGAAATCTCCTCTTGCCGGGCCATTGTAGGCTTGGAGGGACGACACGCCAAACTCCACGCTAAATGACTCATTTTCTGTTAAATGAGATTAAAATGGCAGTCCCACACTTGGAGTCACTTGTGTGGACATGTAAAAAAAACAGATCAGGGTCGTGCTTCAATACGGCACCAATAAAATAACAATGCTGACTTTACCGGATGTTAAACTGTAGTTTTGTCCAAAGGTTTTAACGGTGAAACCACCGTGTAGGTGGGAACGCACAAGTGGGACAAAACGGATAAATAAATGAATATTAACGCTGATTCAGCCGGAGTCAATAAAGACGCCGTGACAGCTCAGAAAAACGTCGATGTGTGTTTGGTACGGTGTGTACTAGCAAGAAAACGTTCAAACTTCCAGATTTGTTGACCCAGCCTGGAGTGACGGCGTCCGGGCCTGAAGCCCGCCTGCCAAGACGCCAGGAAACTTCTCCGTGCGCGGACAAACTTTCAGCCAGCCTCCGTTTATTCAAAGAAGAAAATAAACTTACTCAGGTCACGACGCGGTGCTCGGACGGTGGGTCATGTTTACAGGCCCGTGGCAGACACTGCTCTATCCCGGTTGGAGTCCGCTGGCTATCCGCTCCGGCGGTCGGACCGTCTCCCCGCCGACCACACCTGACTGACTGCAGCTGATGACCCACTCTCATCATCTGACGCTGCGTTCACTGGCATGTGGGGAAAACCTGCACCCGGACACCCACACCCCATTCTTTCTTCTCTAATATATAATAAAATATTTGTAACCTATTTATTGAAACCGACAGAACACAAGGCATGGGGACAAAAAATTTACAAAGCAGCATACTGGCATAAAGCAGGGGTGCCCAATATGCCACCAGATCTGGTTCACTAAAGGGCCCAATCTGGCACCCCGGGGGGTTTTATACAAGCTGAAAATTTAAAAGAAGAATGGCTTCAGTCTTGAAGTTTCAGTGCATTTTCCCCCTTAAGACTGCCTCACATTATGAGAGGTTAAAGCCTTAACTTAATTCAATCACTGACATTTATACAGCCTTTTTACTGACAAATAACAGAAATGTTTTGTTTACTATAAATGAACCATTAAATATCAATGAATCCACATAAATGTATTTATTAAAGTGAAAGCATGAGTAACAGTGCTGACTGGTTTCTTTTTGAAAGGGTACAATAAAAATAAAGCTACACAGAAGTAAATTAATAACAAAATTTCAAACTGATCTCTTTGGTTTTATATTTTCTGTGTTTTAGTTTTAATTATTAGTGTTTTGTTCTTTGTATAAACGGATGCTGCTGTAACAACAGAAATTTCCCTCTGGGATCAATAAAGTATTCTGATTCTGAAATTAATGCAGAGACAAATAATGTACAATGAAAGTTGAAAACCCCCCAAAAGATGCAAAACAGCCACTCGGAGACGTTAAAATGACCCCAAATTGACACTAAACAACAACAAAGAGCTTTAAAGGAGCCACATGTCTTGAAAGAAACACAAATCCACCAGACGAAGCAAAATAAAAAAGATGTAAAGAGAGTAAAAAGACAAAAAAATGCAAAAAGGAAGCAAAAAACAAAAACCCCAAAAAGACACGACTCTCCCACAAAGACAAAGAGACACAAAATACCTAAAAAGAGCAAAATAAAAGCCAAAGAGATGAAAAATACACTGACAATAACCAAATGAACATGAAAACATTAAAAATGCAGTGGGTGTTTTTTTCTGATGGTTTGTTTTTAATGTTCATGGTTTTTATTGTTTTCACCTTACAATATAAACTGCACTGAGATCACACGTTTACAGCCGTCAGTCTTTTTCACATTGCTGATAAAACTGTTCAGCAGCTGTGATCAGTAAAGCCTGAACACTAAATGATAAAGTGTAACCATAACTAAAATCCTCAAAATGAAACTCCGTTTGATCTTCAGCTGGAGTTCTGTGTGAACTTATAAGATGAACACACACCAACCGTGGGTGTGTTGACAGTTTCAGTATTGCAACAGCGACCTGCAGTGATGTCCGGTCACACCAACACTTCTGTTCACAGCTCACTTTCACCCTGCAAACAGCTGCTTCGTTATTCTGCTGACATTCTGAAGTAAAATGTCCCAATCGACCGTTTGCTGTGCGGGAAACAAAACAGCCCGATGACCAAACTGTGAACCTGTGTGTGTAAATGACTCAGAGCAGCATCCGCTTACACAAACGGCATCATCATCTGAGCACAGCAGGCAGAGAGCAGCTGTGACTGTGAGATTTTAAATCCCTGCACTCATAAAGAGGGAGGAGTTTTTCCAAGGAATTTTAGTAAAACTGTGTGAACATTTATGTTGTTCCTAATATGAATTTTAACTGTGTTGCAGTGGTTCTCTGGAACATGGGCAACAAGAAGAAAACAGGAAGTGAAACTGAACTGAATGAACAGGACCCATTTCTTCTTTCAGAGAAAAAAAACTTTTAATACTCAAATGTCAAACATTTAGAGTAGTAACTCTGATATTTGGTAATGTACAAAAACTGTTTACAGTTTTTGCAGTTAAATTAAGGCCAGACTGTAGATGTGTGTAATACCAACTTGGACCACAAGATGGAGCAGCGAGTCGATGTAACCTTTATTTAACCAGGCGAGTCGTTAAGAACATATTTCCAGCAGCAGCCCGGCCTCACGAGGAAATGATGGTATGGCTAAAAAGAAATCTCAGAAAGTTTAAAGAACATCTGAATCTCCACATACCTGCTGCCCAAACGCTGCCCCCCACTGGTCAAAGCTGTAGTTAGAATCTGCAGGGTAACTACAAAAGTACCTTTAAAGTCTGACGAGAAGCACCGCGAGAAAACAGAAAACATCCAGACAAATAAAATTTACAATTGCCTTTTATTATTATTATTAATCATTTCCAACAAAGAAATTAACCACGTCTCAGGTTCCGCTCACAGTAAATGGAAACCACATCTGTCACATGATAACCAAAATACAGACAGCTCGTATCTACAGGTGAAATGCAACAAAGAGTACAGGTACAGAGGAACAGCGCTAGAGTTACACGACTGTGAGTGAAGGTTTCGTATCATAAAAAGAAATGTACACGCCAGCCTCGAGTCATCGCTGCTTAAACAATGAGACCCCCCTGACACTCAGACCTACTGACTGCTGGCTGTTAAGTTTGTGATGTAGTCCAGTTCAAAACCACAGAAGAAGAAAGGTGTCTGCTATTGGTTCATTTTCTTCGCCTGCTGCTTGATGATTGGTTCGGTGACCGTCTGCTGCCACTCCTACAGGACACATTTAAAAAAAAAAAAAAAAAGTTGTCTGTTACTCAAATGCATTAAATACAAATAAACTTTTATCCATATAAAATCTTTTCACAATAACCAGCAGCTTCTTAAAAAAAAGACAGTGTATCAGCTGACACAGGAAGTGGTGATGCGTTTATCCATCTTTCTTTTACAGTTTATAGGCAGGCTTGTCAAACATACGGCCCGCAGGTCTGATATGGGTCGTTAAAAGGTTCAAATCTGGCCCCCTGGACGGCTTGAACCTTTGTCTTTGCTTTGATCACATCTACAAATTATTCTGCTCTGCGTTAAAAACTGATGCACGTTTCACTAAACACATTTTTCTTCAACGAAGTGACAAACTGACTCATGAGTGTGGATTATTAGAGGACTTATCACCGTACGGTGGGGTTACGCCACTTATATTGTGTGTGTGCGCCAGCGTGGAAACACAAGAGTGTTTGGGGGGTAGGGAAGGTGTTTGGGCTTTCACAACGGTTGCACAATGGCTCAGAGCATTGTTTATTGATATTCGCTTTAAGTTGTTTTGTTTGTGGGGGTGGGGG
>JASGAU010346972.1:0-14475 GCA_030220045.1 Australoheros facetus
ACCATTTGGTTGAGAACTGAAGAAGCCTTTCGGATGAGAGGTGAAACGTCTTCAAGACACAAATAGAAGTCCAGTCGCCTTTTTTCAAGCTCCAGAGACTGTATGTCCTACATACAGCAGTGATAGTCAATAGCACAGCCACCCACCATTGGTCTTACAGCTTTGCTGTTTTAACATGAAGGTAAATTTAAACACAAGCTGCTCAACTGAAGCGTGAACATAATGGAAGGAACACGGCACAACTCAGTATGATTGAGCACACATAAGGATAAATGATGATAACGTTTATATTTTGCTACTGCAAAATCAGAACTTCCCTGGTCCACCAGCTTTCTATGCTACAATTTTAGTGGCTAGTGCAGACTGTAGCATGCACACTTACTTCTAAATCTATTTAATTAAATAGATTAGATTGAATAGATTAACTCTGTTTAATTACCGTGAGTTTTTACAGTACAGTGAATCTGGCAAATGTGTGACGGTGTCCACAAAAATAAGACCCGAGGTGTGGATAACAGTAATTTTGTCTGCATGGAAGGAAGCAAGCTGAGAAGAAGTGAACATTATATATAATGGTATGTTTGAAGCAATTTAGCACGTCTTTCCTGCGTTTTCTGTTCTAATCTAAAGGCTGTGGGAAAAAAAGAATGGAGCAGGAAAACATTCAGTGGAGAAAAAAAATTATATCTTAAAAATATCTTATTTTTGTACATAATTACCAGGGGACTCATTCTCCAAATTGCATGGTACCCTGCAGTCTCACACATTAGAAACTAAAAAGCTGTCCAGTCTCCCTTTCTGTTATGCAGCCTTTTACAGGTAGTTGCCTGTTTTGGCCCAATTAGGTGCTCTGGCTCAGGTACACAGCAGAAGTGTACCCTGCAAAAAGAAGCTTTCATGTGCAAATTGATCTACTAAGGTTGTCATGTATGTGTCAAGTCCATCTGAACCCATTTTGTACAACAGGTCCGAGACAAAGACTTAATTAGCCTTTGAGTTAAGAACACACAAAGCTTTTTGCACTGAATATTTGTTGTGCTCCCAGATAGATAATGATGTTTTTGGACAGGCTGGGACATCATTTGGGCTGCTACTCACAACTCCAAATGGTCGTTAGAGTTAAACAGTTATTATATTTCCAAGAAGCTCCTTTATTGCTGATGTAGCGGAGCAGTTGGGTTTTTTTTTTCCCCCACAGCTCATACCTGTGGCTAAAGTATTGCGATATGATTACCTGCATTTGTGTTTGTGTGAGTAATTAAAAATTTTAAGGAATCAAGGCCACTTGCACTTGTGTCAGTGTTATCAAAGATTTTGTCAACAGAGGGAATCCAACAGGCAATAAACAGCAGCCTTTGGGAGTTGAAGGGTTTTGGAATCAAGACCCTAGTGAAGAATGTGGTGTTAGTAAAGGAACCAAGGCTCATTAAAATATTGCAGCATTCTTATCATGCAAGGAGCAGTAACAAACAGGCCCGCAACCTCACAACAAATGTTTAATGGGAGCATTAACACTCACGCGGGTGGCTGCTGTCATTGCTGCTGGAGTACATCACCGTAGACCAATTCCATTTCTACCAAACCTGAATACAAATGGCATGCTTATGGGGTTGTTTGAAGAATGAAGGTATTCCAAATGACTTAGAGGACTTGGAAAACATCTTGCATAGCCTTATATTTCAAATGGGCTATGGATGGTATATTATTTTGACATGCAAAATGTGTCGTAAATGCCCCCTTTTAGCATCATTCATTCATTTATTTGTTAAAGGTCCAGTCTATAACAGTAAAATCCTATATAGAATCTCGATGTATGTGCTTTTATCAAATTTGTGTGATTTCAGACCTTGTTTGTGTTTGAATGGAGTTTGCAGTTTGTCCACCATGCCCCAAGTCGCCAATTTTATGTGATGTAACTTCCATTATCACCTTTGTTATCAACGTTTTGTGAATTTCAATAGATGGAATAGTTGGTTCAAGCAAATGGCTACGGCTTTAAAGTCTGTTTCTCTTAAGCATGTATCTCTACAATTCTTCCAGCCCATTTTCTATGTATATAACTTCCCCTCTGACTTCATAAAAACAGTCATCAGTGACCCCTTGTGAGCCATTTGTGGTTGCTGCGAGTGCCACACAGCTCGGCCAGAAGAATTCATTTCACTGTTCCTTTTTTGCGTGCTGTCATTTGGATTTGCTTTTATTCTTTACTTTTTCCTGTAGCCCTGTGCCACATCAGGAAAAGCGAAGACAAAGGCAGCTTGCATCTTTCTTGATGGTGCCACATGCGGACTTCTCAAGCTGCTAATATACACTCGAATGGCTCTTCCCACAGGACTCTGTGTTTTCAGTGATATTTCTGTTGGTGACACTGGACACATCTTTTCATGTACGCTACATGGCATACTGTGTTTTTGACATTTTATTTCTCTGGATCAGTATCTGCACATGTTTGCATATGTGCTTCACGTGCGTTGTATCAAAATACTGATGAAGCAGTTATCCATGAATCACAATGGATTGAAACGTTTAAAATCCCCTCAGAACATGTCCATGTTTATCTCATTGAACATGTGAAAAAGCTCACGTACAGGCACATGGGGGTTTTCAAACATTTCTCACGTTAAATGTCAAACATCTCTTTTGAAAAACATCAGGCTATGTGGACAAGACATTTTCAGCCTTTTGAGAAATCAAGCCAGTGTGGAGGTGCCAAAAACTGCATTTCCTCTAATAACCACTTCGGTCTGGCTCCAAAGGTCTCTTTAGTTAATTTCCTCTTCAAGAGAGCTGTATGGGGTGGGTTATGCAACTCCCTGTTTATGTTTTATGTTTACTGGACCTCTCGACTGTGTTTGTGGTATTGGCATGGTTTTTGGAACATTATTAATTCAGTTGTGACTGTCCAAGAAGTCTGTGTTCCAGTGTTGGCTTTTCCTGTATTTCATTTTATTGTTTACTGTTTACTAATTAGCAGGTTTCTTGGTGCCATCTGTGGATACAGCTTGCTAAAAGAGCTTGCAAGACGTAGCTGATAATCTGACAAATATGAGCCTTGAACCTCCAAATAAAAACCAAAATGGGGGCAGTCAAAATGCTGAAATTGAGGCCTCAAATTGGGTTGGTCTGACAGAAGAAGATGCTAGGGATAGGGTGAGATGGGGGCAGATGATGTGCTGTGGCGAACCCTAAAAGGAGCAGCCGGAAGAAGAAGACACTGTGTCATCGTGGGAATGTTAGTGTTTCCATGATTCTCGGATATTTCGCCTTAAAAATGGAGAATGACAGTTTATTCTTGACTTTGAATTTCTCATGTGGACATGTGGTTTTGTCAGGAAACATTTCATGAGCAGCTGAGCTTAGGGGTTTACAATGCTGACCATATAATCCTATTATCTCTGGCATGTGTGGCCTTTTGCCTAAGAGAGAGTGAAATTGCTTCCAAAAATGGACATTTGGATATTTCATACAGCCTACAAGCCTATGTTTTGGGGAATCCTGAGCAGTGAAATCTAAATCAATCAATACAGTAATGGAATTGATTGATTTAGAGTTTTTCCCCAGTAAAATGGAAAAACTTCCATTTTACTGGGGATTTGCCTTAACCTTGAGTGACAAGACTTTGAAACACCACTGTGACTTGCAATAAAACAACCTGGACACCTGCCACAAACCGAGCAAAACCCGTGCCAATAACTGTCTGCAGCAAAAACTAGCAGGCTTTACCTGAAAGAGACTAGACAGACTGCAACAGGATTCCCAAGAATTCATCTTGTTCTTGAATAATGCGAGCCCTAACAACAGGATATCAGATGGAAGGTTGTATTTGTTCTGACCTTGGTCTTGTTTGTTTACAATCATGTTGAAATGCTGTCATAATGAATTAGATGGTGTTAACAAAAGCCTGACAGAGTGCTGTTGCGTGTTAGTCTTCTCAAACAGTAACACCAATTCATGATGATTATCTATGATATTAGTCTGAAATAAAATCTCCTCTCAATCCACCTATCGCTCACTCTTATTCCTCCTTCTCTCGCTGACTCTCCTTCACACAAACCCCCACACTTCCCTCACCTCCTTAAGTCTCATTTTCCTTTCTGTTGCAGTGTCTCCATCCTAGAGTCCTTCACTTCTGCAAAGTGACACATTCTGAACCTTCACACACAGCAAGGTCTCTTGGCCTGCAGTGGGCCTTTGCTACACTGCAGCAGAATTGCTCACTGGCTGCATTATCCAGTAACATGCTCTAAAAAAGGAAAGAAAGTGTAATCGGGCGAGCAGCCCGTGTGCATTGAAGCTGCAGCTTGTACGATTGTATCAGTGATTCTAATAAGAACAGACAATATTCTTCTGAGGGGGAAGAATATCAACCTTATTTTCAGGTACAGACTCAGGAAGGTAAACTTTCCGTGACCTGAACCAAGAGTTGAGAAACTCCTTGACAGAGAGAGAGTGAGTTTTATTGTCTCGTTGGGTTTTTCTCTGTCTTTAATAAGTAACTGCGAGTGGCGTCTCAGTGTCTGCTGTGGAGTTAACTCGCTTACCTTCCAACAGAAACTACATGTCCTGGAGCTGCACTGTCAGGATCCAGTACACAGAGGTGCACAGTATGAAGGCTCCATGACATTCAGACCATAGAGATTACTGACAGTGATTTTATGTTCCAGTTTTCCAGTTCAGCATTTTTTTTTCCTCCATGAAGTTTTAAAAGTGATAGAGAACATAAGAGCATTGCTTTGATTAAATGTGCTGTTTTGGGGGGATTTTAGGTTTCCTGAAACTTTGCAAGGTTACTCTGGTGATTTAGTCTTTTTTTAGAGTTAGAGAGAGTTTTAAAAAGGAACATTTGAAATTGGCAAAGCAGAGGCTGACATATCTGGACCTACTGTGAGTCAGACTCCAAAAGCACAGGATTTTTCATATTGCACCCACTAGCATCCTTTTGTTAGACCCTTCTTCCTTCTCTTAAGCTCTGTTTCCTCTGCTGACTGTGTTATCGATGACGAGGACATCATCACTGTTTATTTTCTTAGGGCTTTACAAAGCCAAAGAAGTTATTACATAACACACCATGATGAATACTAATAAATAGCCATGTGCAAAATTTAATTGCTCTCCAAATTTGCCCAAAATATTTTCAGTACAAGGTTTAATTTTTTTTTTTTTTATTGTATTTCTGTGACGTCTGCATGTTTGATTTGGCAGAGCTTTACACCGGATGCCCTTCCTCATGCAACCCTAAAGGGGATTTGTGTCTCTGCCTGGAACTGAACCAGTGACCTTTTACTTGCCAAGCAAATGTGTAAACAACTACACTGTTACTATTACATCAATCAGAAGGCATGAAATGATACAGTCTTACCCAGATATACATATATATATGTTCACAAGGTGCTTATAGACTCAACAGCCACTTCATTAGCTACACGTTACTGGGTTGGACCCCCGTTTGCCTTCAGAACTGCTTTAAGTGTACATGGCATAGATTCAGCAAGGTGCTGGAAAACTTCCTCAGAGATTTTGGTCCATGTTGACATGATAGCATCACACAGTTGCTGCAGGTTTGTCAGCTGAACATCCATGATGCAAATCTCCCAAAGGAGCTCTATTGAGTTGAGATCTGGTGACCATGGAGGTCTTTTTGAGTACAGTAAACTCATTCTCATGTTCAATTTAAATGATGCTCAGTTGGTGCTAATGGATCCAAAGTGTGCCAAGAAAATATTCCCACACCATTACCCCAGCAATACCAGCCTGCACCATTGATACAAGCCAGGATGGATCCATGCTTTCATGTTGTTTACACTAGATTCTGACCCTACCATCTGAATGTTGCAGCATAAGTCAAGACTCATCAGACCAAGCAACATTTCTCCAGTCTTCTATTGTCCATGCAGCCTTTGTGTACTACAGCTTCAGTTTCCTTTCTTGGCTGACAGGAGTGGGACTCAGTGTGGTCTTCTGCCACTGTAGCCTATATGGATTCAGGATTCGACATGTTGTGTGTTCAGAGATGCTCTTCTGCATACCTTGGTTATAACAAGTGGCTATTTGAGTTGTTTTTGTCTTCCTCTCAGCTTGAAGCGCTCTGGCAATTCTCCTCTGACATCAACAAAGCCACAGAACTGCCGCTCATTTGGATATTTTCATTTTTTTGGACCGTTCTCCATGAACCCTAGAGATGCTTTAGGCAGGAAAATCACAGCAGACCAGATCAGCAATTTCTGAAATACTCAGACCAGCCCATCTGGCACCAACAGCCACGTCATATTCAAAGCCACTTAAATAACCTTTCTTCCTCATTCTGATGCTCAGTTTGAACTTCAGCGGGTCATCTTAACCATGTCTACATGCCTAAATGCATGAAGTTGTTGCAATGTGCTTGGCTGATTAGATGTTTACACTAATTAGCCATTGAACATATGTACCTAATGAACTAGGCGGTGAGTGCATATATACTGTCATAATGATGTACTGATGAAGGCTTATTGAAAACATGGAAAAAGTTTCAGTTGTTTCAAACTGTTTTTCTATTCTTGGATGTCAGTCAGAGGTGGATGTTCTTATGGTCATCTCGAGCACACAGCTCTGGCTGCAGTCCCACCCTCCTGCTGTTAAACCATTTTTGGGGGGCAGGTGCAGTCAATCAGAACAAAGTTGGCTGAAAGGTAGAGTAATCTTAAAGGGAGAGGAGCTAAAAAAGCTTTCTTCAGACAGCGGATATTAGAAAGGTCTGGTGTAGGATAAGAATTATTTAAAATATGAGTGATGAAAAGCTACTCTAGTAGTTGTGGAGCTGGAATCGAGTGTAGTCAGTCCCCTTTAAGCCGTGAGCTAGAGTCTGTATGCGACCTCAGATGGCGACAGTAAAATCGGGTTGTCGTATTGCTAGTTGCAACTAGAAAAACATATTTTATAATTTCCATCAGAGCATATAAGTAGTTATGCACAGATAATATAATCATTCTCCCCAAATCTTTGTAGCTTTAACTGTCAAGTCAAGTTCCATTCTGTTGAATTCATAGCTGCTTAGCCACATTAACTGTGATAGCACCTAATATTTTCATTCATTTCAAAGTCATAAATTCAACCGACCATAGTCACTAAAGTGATAAATCCATGACCCAAGCTTAATCAAAGTAAGAGAAGTTCATGAGGTGAAACTATAGTTGCTTGGATGAACAACTTCACGTCCAATGACCCATGAGAGCCTAATGGGAGGCCCTTTTGTTTCTAAACATCATATAACTTGCCAGTGCTGAAATGATGGGGTGTGGAGAGGAAGCGTGCTAAGATGAATGAATAATCACACCCAGCAGGTGGGATAGGTCTTAAGGTCCATGCTTTTAAGGTACAATATAATGCATTTTGTTGTTAAGGGAGTCAGTTCAAAGCGTTTATGAGACCACTGGACAGAAGTGCTTAGCCTAATAATCGAACCTGTTCTGTGAATTAATGGACAGGTTATATACTTTGTCAGTGGCTGACAGGCCACTGGCTCTCCTGAATCTTAAGTCTTTAGATAGTTAAGGCAAAGCAAAGATTAAGTAGAGGAGTGCTTTTTAAGGATAAACTGGCAGATTGTCAAGCCTGCTGTGAGAAGTTGGGTAACTCATACATCTTGTTGTAGAGCAGATTGCGCTCGGTAGGGGATGCACCTGGCATGCTTAACCTCACTGCCCAGGGCTCCTGTGAAATAAAAAGGGCATCGGTCCAAAACTCTGCTTCGCGGTGCTTATCATTCCTTCCCTGCTGGCTCGGAGGACTTTTCACTCATCGCCACCACATCAGAACAGATAATGTGATGGATTTGTACAGAGCAGCGCTGAGTTTTTCATCTGAGTTGTGTCAAATTATAAAATGAGTAGACCCCTTAAGAACAGAAGGCAGAAATTGAGACATAGCATCCTGACACAACACTGAGCATAACTTAGCAGCAAGCAGATGCTCCGTTTGAAGAAGTGACAAGACATAATTGGTGATGATTTTCTTATGGGTTTTTTTTCACTTGTTCTTCTTCTTTTTGGCAGCTTATTTGGCCAAAACATGGATGCTGAGCTTCTACAAAATTCCAAAACTTCACAACTACCTAAAACTTCTGCATTTTCTTACTGCCAAGGTGAAAGGGTTTCCCTCCGTCCACTTTCTTCAACTCATTCAGTTCAGGGTCACGGGTAGGCCGGAGCCTGTCCCACCTGTTATCCAGGCGGGGATCACCCTGGACAGGTCACCAATCTGTCGCAGGGATGACATGTAGAGACAGACAACCGTTCATGGTCACATTTCACCTTAGCCTAATTTTTCACACACAGGGATGCCACAGTATGAATTACTGAAGTGAGGAAGAACAAAAACCCACAAACGCTGATGTTATGAGGCAGGTGGGGGTGGTAGAAGGTAGAACCAGTTCAAGTCCTGTTTGATTTTTACGCGACCTTTTCTTCCACTTGGTTACTATGGTTACCATGGTTGTGCACAGTGAGAGCTTTTTCCTGCACCGCCTCTGTCAGATGTTGAGGGACTCCTACTGAACTCTATCACACTAATCTGCATGTTGAAAAGTGACACTAAATTGATACCTAGTGTGTTTCAGTGTGATGCCTACTGGTCCTGACCGAGCTTCAGCACGCGATGGCATGGAAACAACAACGACTGCATTGCTATTTTCAGAGACAACAATTACACAAGTCTTACAGTCTTTGGTTTTGTCTCACATCAGTTATCGCTCAGTTATTTGGGCCAGTGCTTCAAAACAAGACCTGAATAAGACCCAGCTCGCTCTCCATTGAAGGACAGTTCAGATGGGATGCATGTCAGGATGTCATGGATGAGGGTGGAGGACACTTCCATCATTTTTTAAATAGAGATTAAGAGTACTAAAAGTTTCTAAAGGAACTAAAGTCATCTATTTTTAGAAAAGAAAACCCGATGAGGTGCATTAGATTATTTATACTTGATTGATTGATAGGAGATGTTTTACGTGTTAACATGTTCGATATTTCTGTTGTCGGGTTTTGTTTTGGAGGTTTTTTCAGTTTTTCGGTCCACAGTCAGTAGTTTGATGTTTTGTGCTGTTTTCATCTGTGGACCACAGGAAAAATAGTTGTTGCTGTGATAACAGCTAATGGGGATATGAATAAAAAAAATAAAGGTTTGAAGACTCAGTTCATATTCTGCCCTTCCTGTGTTCCTACTGCTTAATCAAATATATTTTAATTTAACTATGCACTTGTTTCTCTCTTTCCAAGGAGTACTAGAGACAGCGATGCAGATGACGAAGACGATGATCGCCGGGTCAGTCGAGGCTGCACCTTGCAGTACCAGCGGGCCCTGGTAAAGGTCCTGACGCAGTTCCACACCACCTCCACAGAGGGCACTGACCAGGTTATCACTATGCTGGGACCCGACTGGCAGGTGGACGTCACAGACCTGGTGCAGGACTCTCTGAAGGTGGCTGATCCCAGGATTGCAGAGTTGGTGGACAGGACTGTCCTGGTGGGCCTGGAGCTGGGATCCACTGTGCTGAAGGTAAACTCCTTTAGACATCAATGATGAGATTCACATTAATCATAAGTGAAGAGTTAAGGGCCTTGTAGATGACAAATGATGCATGCATTAGTTTAAAAAATGAGGAACAAAGCCCATTACTCCTTACGGTACTCCTTTACAAAGCTCAAGGCTAGTTCTTTTGAGGACTGTTGGCACAATGATTAAAGGATAATACTAAGTGTCATTTCCATAGTTTTGTCCATTGCCTCTGTTTAATCTACTAACATTGTACTTGCCAAGTAAACTGCTGAGATTTGGGGCATCATGTCAACAAAGTTAGACAGAACAGGAAATCGATGTTACAAAAGTGAGTCTAAAATGAGAAGACCAGTAATATCTGTAATAATCCCTCATTACTAAGGTAAACTCAGAGCATGCACAACTAAAGAAGCTGTGGTTGTTAAACCTAAAAGATGGAGGATAAGCTGTGATGGAGGGTTGTAACGCACAATTTGGGGGTAATTTGGTGCTTACCTTTGTTTTCTCGTGTTTGTTGGTTTGGTTGCTTTTTTTTTTTTTCTTCATGCCATTTTCCCAAAATCTCAGCAATAGATTTTGCTGTGATTTAATAACATGGAACATAGCACTGAAAAAAACAAGATTTATCCTACAGCCGTTTTCACAATCATGCCACTTTTTTCCTTTTTCCCTTTCCTTTTCACCTGCTGTCGCTTGTGAAACAAAAACCCATCAGTCTCTCTGTAAGTGTATACCGCTGTTGATGGCCGCTTCTCTCAAGCAAAAGAGCTCCCTGACATAAAGTGCATGTAAATGCGTCAACTGAGACAGGTTCAGAAGTCCTTATAAAGAAACCGGCGCAAGTTATTACTCCTGGGCTGTGATTTACGGTTGCTTCACTGGTCATTTATGGGGACAGAGAGAAGGAACGGTTGGTGAGAGTTTTGCTCACCATGAAAGATCACAGTTTCAGAGTGTCAGGGGAAAGAATAGTTGCCTGATGGATGCATCTGATGGTGGTGAAATAGGGAGAAAAGATATGAGTTGCCAATCCATCATTTTAAATGAGCAGTGGATCATTTATAATCTGTTGAAGGGTATGAATAATTATATATCAATTTACCGCCAGATGTAACTTGCCACACTCACTCAAAGCAATTGTACTAAATAAATAAATAAAGTTTAAAGAGATCATTTCATCATTCATTTTGAAAGTAAAATAAAATGGTACTGAAGCCAAGATGTTTTTTTTCTGCTGTTTGTAGAGATGCAGGACTACAGTAGTTCAAGCTAATTGGGCTATGCTGATCTAAATATGATAATATAGTTTTTCTCTCATTCCTAATTTTATTACATATTACAAGTTGAAAAGTCAACCATCATCATTTAACCAATGTCCAGAACTTAACAAGACTCTACAGCCATGCTAGCAGCTCTGAGGCTGCACTGTTTTAAGCTAAATGCTAATGTCACTGGGCTTATATGGCCTAAGTGTTACATATGCTCACAGTATTTGCTAATAATTGGTATATTCAAAATACAGCTGACACTGATGGAAATGTTATTGGTTTGTTTGTTTGTTTGTTTGTTTGTTTTTTTACACATTTTAAAGAAGTCAGATTTTCTTCTGGTGTTACCATTGAATGAAATTATAACCAGAAGTGTCACCAGATTACATTTATCGAGAGGACAACCTGCATGTGCACACCAAATGCCGTGGTAATCCATCCCAGAGTCATAGAGACAAATCAATGCATTCTCATCCCAGGATGTCTAATGGCTCTGGCACACTAGAGTAACAGTAGGAAAAATCAATGGTTCACCCTCAGCCTCTGGTGGTTGGCAACTAGTGGGAGGCAACCTGCCACCAAACAATAGTGGTCCAACACAGGCTTGCTCTCTTAATTTATAAATGCAGACAGATTGCCAAGATGTTGCCATTGCTCTGAGTCAGTCTGATGAGCGACGTGTCTCTTTGCAATGAGGGTCTTGACTCAGCTGGTTGCCAACTGGTTATAATCTGCTTGTATTGTTATATAAAAGCAGCTGCAGTTGAATTGTCATCCCGTAGCAACTACGTCACTATTTGCAGAGGAATGGCAATAACAATGGCAATTTTATTTATATAGCACATTTGATTAAACTCAATGTGTTTAACATAAAAGTCAAAAACATTTATCTCATGTAGGTCCGCTATGCCTTAAGGCAATAAAAACAAGAACAAACATTACAAAGAAATACAAGTAAGCGCACACACACACCTATTAAGTTTAAGCCTGTGAGAATAAAAAAGTCTTTGACTGTTTTTGAATCTCGACAATTGACCTTGGATGGATGGATGGATGGATGGATGGATGGATGGATGGATGGATGGATGGATGGATGGATGGATGGATGGATGGATGGATGGATGGATGGATTCCATCTTATTGCCATTTTATCACCATGTTTATGTACCAAAGTCTCTTTGAAGATGTCAACTGACTACAAGTGGCTGCAGACTTGATCCCTGTCTTCAAAGCAACCGTTTAAAAGGCAACAAGATTGCAGGTTCATTGCCACATTCTCCATCCACTGTTGTTCCTAGTGTGACTGTAGTAAGATTCAAGCGATTCAAGATTCCTTTATTGTCATTGCGTATACAAGCATACACAATGAGATTCAGGTGTGCTACTCAAAACAGTTGCTCTTGCAGTCAAAAAAGATAAATAATAAATAAAGAAATAGAATAAGTAATTACAAGCGAATAGAGTAAGTGCACACAAAATAGTAAAATTACAAACACACGCATGCATCGCACACTAATTATTTCACACTCTGGAGTTCGGTAAGGTGATGACTTTGGGATAGAAGCTGTTTGCCAGTCTCGTAGTTCGAGCTCTGATTAGCATCGAGAGGTGTAAATGTCTTTCAGGGTGGGCAAATGTGTGTTGATATAAGTGTGTTGATAAACTCATGCCACAAAGGTAGGCCTTGACACGCTGGCATAATGGTAAAATTGAAACAGGAATAAATAATAAATTCGGAGGTTGGATTAAGTCAAAGGTTTATCAGCCTTGAGATTATGGTTTTCATCCTATTTGATAAAATGCATTTTGCATTTTATTTTAACTTTTGTTTTTAAATTTCTTGATAGTTTTAGGGAATAAAACTACTTAGGGTTAGATAAAAATGAAAAACATCATGATTTAGGTAAAAGATACACCCATTCACAACAATAATCCTGCATCCACGCATTTGAAAGTGCCACCAAGGGGGGGTCTTTGGGCAAGCATCCATGTGTGACAAGTTGGGAATGGCCTTGTCCTGCCATTCCCATAAATCAAGTGCATCACAGCACCGATGCCAAAGCACATCTAGGAATGAGAACAGGTTGGTTTTACTCAGAACCACAAAAAACCTCATGCAAAACCATGAATGTCCAATGTTCTCTTCTGCTCTGTTTAGCTATACAGTATTTCACAGGATATCTGGAATCATTGAGCCGGTGGTGGCGCATTTAGAGCTGCTCTTCTCACATTACCAAGAAACATAAAGGCATTTTCTATGAATTTACAGGTGGGTAGTATACCCCATTTACTCTGCTGTAAGAGTAAGTTCCAAGCAGGACATTAGCTCATCATTATTATTAAGTCAATTGATCACCACTCAGACAAAATTAAACCTCCAGCTGCTTCAAGAGTCCGCTTCCTGCCTCTGCAGCTCAGTCCCTGTAGGTGTTAATGAACGGCTGCAAAAGTGCAAGGCAACTTAATGAAAAAGCACAATGTTACAGCAACTTGGAGGAAACAGAAATTAGATCTCTGGGCACCAGCTGTTCAGTGAGACGGACTGACTGCTTACAAAACTCAAATTACAAAGAAGTTTAGAGATCAGAGTGTGTTTTACTAAGAAGTTTCTGAAAATGAACTGCATATATCTCAACAATAGTCCTCTTGCTCAATTTTTCAGTCTGTCAGAGGCTCTAATTATCTTTCAGTCTTATGAGACTGATTCAAATTGTTCACCAGCTCATGAATAGGAATAAAGAGTGGAAGCAGCTCTTGACCATTTAGTGCAATATTTCAGACAGTCATTTGATTTCAGTCTCTTTGTCCTGGCAGTCGATGATTATTGCATGAATTAAGTCCTTCTGTGTTATATTTGACAGGTCTTTGCTAGGATGGGGGGAAAAAAAGCCGCTGCCCTTTTAGAGGTTAAACTCTCAGCGTAACAGATGTTGGGGTTTTTTGTGTAAATGTTATCTTTATATTGCAAGCTCAACAAGCAAAATGATGACTTTCCATGAATCTGCTGAACCTGGTGGGAGCCGGTGGAGGGTGGGGTAAGGGTGGGGGGTGTTAATCCAGAGGATTACTGAACAATAGCTGCTTCTCAAAGTCAGAAGCCAAACTTGGACAGAATTCAGTGTTAGACCTCAGATCAGACATAATATGTGCAAACATGCAATCACAGACAGGCAGACAGCAAACCAGAAATGAAATTGAGTCTAATCTGCATGGTTTTTAATCAGTATTTAACATGCATAAATAATTGCCTACCTTAACAATGTGAAAACTTTCTCCAATGAATTCAATGTCTTTAATGGGAAATTGGTGTCATTTATTGTAAAAGAATCCAGCTAGAGATTTGTTAAAAAGAGCGGAATAATTCAATCATCTTTTTGTGTTTATCACAGTCAATCGCACTCAATCTCAATCGCATCTTTTGTAAAGACTAGACAGATGTAAATAATTTAGCTCCACAGGGGCAAAGATAATACATGCATTGAAATTCTCCATGTGCTGAAATATTCAGGAATATAGGCACTGGTACCACATGAAAGTAAAGGCTGCAAACCTGTAGCTGAAAATGCATCCATGAGGGCATAATTGTAAGGAACTGTAATCTGAGTCTGGTGTCCCAACTTCTATCCCAAGATGTGAAATGCACAAGAGCAATGTGCAAAGACTTAGGACATTTGTCATGTGT
>JASGAU010346974.1:0-10789 GCA_030220045.1 Australoheros facetus
TACCCTGCCTCTCGCCCCATGACAGCTGGGATAGGCTCCAGCCCCCCCGCGACCCTGAACAGGATAAGCGGAAGCGAATGGATGGATGGATGGATGGATGAAGCAAAACATCTTACCAGTGACTGCAGCAAAGCTGACTCCACTGCTCCTGAGGTTCTCAAACACAGAGTAACAGTTCCATGGTTCTAAATTATGAACTAAATCATGAATTGTAACATCCAAACTAGCACAATGGAGCTCCTTTACTGAATCCTCCACACTCCTTTGGAAAATGGTGGAACTTGTTCCTGAAATAGATTTCCAGGCTGAAAATGATATATGTTGCAAAAGTACTTGTATTTGAATTTTCTGGCTCAACTTGCATTTTTAACCATCTTTGTGTATTGTGCTGTAAACATGTAATCACTAGCAGCCACCAACCACAACATCTGATCATCATTTTATGTGCTTCAAATTTAGAGGTATTATCAGTAGGCAGTGATCAAGTCTTTTCATCTGTCAATGTCATAAAACAGCCTCTTCTATTGTAAAATGTGGTCAACGGTCATTGCTTGGGTGTGTTTAAATCAGTACTAAAAATGATTTAACCAGTCTACTTTGATCAGATTTTTTTTATTAGGCTTAACATCACGTCTTCGGTTCCTATTTCTATAGAGGACTTATATAATGGGGGCATCCTGTTTAATTAAATTCAATTCAAATCAATTTTATCTATTTTGCACCAAATCACAACAATAGTCACCCCAAGGTGACCTTGTTAAGTTGCTTTACTTAGTCACAAATTGAATACCTTACTTAATATCGGCCACACTGCTTCTGATGTTCTCAAACACAGAGCAGAGAGCGAGTGTGTCTCTGCACCATTAAACTGGAGAACAAAGCTGACACTGTTGTTGACTTTATTCCCCTGCAGAGTGATGCTGCACTGATCTTGTCCTGTTAATCCAAACCTTGCTGTAAATGAAAGAAATTTCAGAAAAATAACAGAAACTGTTCCGTTGCTGATTGTTAAATGCAAAGATGTTGCAGTAAAAAGTTTTTTGGTGGATTTTTTGAAGGTAGTACATGAATGACATGATCACTCAACTCAACAACACACTTTTGAATAAGTTTAATGCCTCATTTGGCTCATTTAATGATGCATTCACTTACACATCAAGAGAAAGTTTTATGGTAAATTAACCACAATAATTTTAACATTTACATCTAGTAAGAACAGACACTGTTTTAATATCAGGGAAAATATTTATTCCAACTTCAGCTTTCATTGAGAAAGCTGCCAAATGTACGAGAAAATCACCATGTCAGCATCTGATATTTATGAAATCATAATCTTAGAAACTTATTGTTATGTCTTGAAGTCTTTTTTTAGTGGATACTGTACTTGGTTAAATCAACATAATTCCCCCTGCAGAGTCTTATTCCAGGTCAGTTATATTAACCCTAACCTGCTTCTTCATCTGTTGTACCTGGAAATACACGGAAGAAAAGAAATAATACAGCCTGTCAGGATGGATAACAAAAACTATAATGTGTCCTGTGTTTTTGAAGAAAAGAAGAGCTCTAATAGTAGGTTTTCTCACCCTTGTGTGGGAACAACATTGTATCACTCGTGACAGCATCAAGGTCAGCTGCGTTTGGCTAAATGCAACACTAATCAGTGCAACTGAAACAAAGCATTGACATTTTTTTCTAGCATTCAGTTTAGCATTACTGTAGCTCACAAAACCGCCTTCTCACTCATGACATTTCTGCTTTGCAACAACTTAGAAGCAGTTTGACAAGAAAAGTAAAAAGCACTTCGTAATGTGCTGTTCATTTATTGTTCATATACTAAGAGATGTGATGACGTTATAGCTGTCAACTCTCTCATTTATTCACACTTACCAATTTCTCTCCAGTGAGAAAATGCCTCGTCTTATTTAATTTTTTCAATGTCACTGACTTGAATAACGCCTTCATATAACTGTGCTACATTCAAACCATAAATGAACCTCTTAACGTAAGCCAAACAGCACTGGATTTAATATTTAATCCTTAAACCATTTGTTCTCTGCAGGTTTAACTAGATCATTAACTAGATCATGTTTCAGCCTGTCGCAGTAAAACAGTGCTCAGTGTTGACAGCGCCAACAAATGAAACTGTAATATTAAATAGGTATGCATAAATATGGGTGAAACAAGTGTAAAACAGTGTTAACAAAATGACGAGAGATAGTTTGCTCTCTCCTAATTGTATCTTTGTTCAGTGAGTTTCTTTTGTCACCATACTAAATCTTAAATATACTCTACAGAAAACAACATTTACAACTTATGAAAATGTTTATGCCACTTTCAGGGTTTTTCTCGCTGTTCCATCCTACTCAAAAATCTCTGAGTACATGCAGGTTTCTTGAGCTGTAATTGGTCTGAACAAACAAAAACAAAATTAGCAATAATCAAAACCAGCCTGCGAGCATAAAGGTGATCAGCACAAGTTAGAACTATGAAAGATGTGGAGTATTAACTAATACATTATTATCACTCATATTTTGGTCTAAATAGAGTGGATATAGATTGTTCTTACCACCGTTTTAACTCCAAGGACTTCAGATGCTTCTGAGTGCTCTTCTCTTTTGCACTACCTCGTCAGAACACTTGTCTAATAAGTGCACAGTGATTCTAAGTATTTCAACAGCTTTCTCACCGGTGTAGATGAGATGTAAGGAAGAAAAAAGAGACCTCTCTGTGCTGAATAACTTGGTGTCAGTAACAGGAAGTAAAAACTAAAAAAAATGTAGCCTGATTTTGTTCTGAACTGGTCACATAGGATGCAATTTCCTTCCAACCCAACCTGTAAAAATCTCTGTTCATGCAATCCTATGTGTCAACTAAATTCTATGTACATTTTATAATATTCTGCTGTTACATAGTCAATTATTTTAGCAAACAATCCTACCCTTTTTATTTTATTTCTCTTAGAGTTGCAAAACTCCCTCAGTGAACACATGGGAATTTAATTATTTCTTGGAATGATACAATCTAATATGCCACAACCTGCATTTTTGCTGCTTTGAGCTCCACAGCAGCAATTGTCAGCAGTATCATTGATTAACCATCTGTCTATTTAAAGACTGTTCCATTCCTCCACGCCTCGACAGATCGTGTGGCTGCAGTAGCGGTAAACATCAGGCTGGTTTGGAGATCTGTCCTTTCGGAAACTGCTCTGACTCTGGAGGATCTCGCTTGCAGAAGGTCCAGTATGGAAACAGAGCGTTGCTCCCATCAGACCGAGCCACACAAAGCTCCAGTTTACCATGACTGTCATCTTTTCATTTTCTGTCTGATTTTGCATACTGTGAGGGGAAAATTATATTTTGAATTTAGTTGTACATGCTTTCATGCATTATTATAGATTCTTTTGTTTTTTTTTGGAAATATTGTGTCTTAGGTGGCTATTTATTTTTTGTATTTGTTTATTTGGTGCTAGTGTTCAACTGAAAATCTTATATAAGGCCAACACATTTTATTGCCAGAACATTTCCATTATTTTACGACTTTAACCCTTAAATACTGTTTGCATCAAATTCGACCCATTTTGACATTTGATTGCACTTAACATGAAATGTTTTAAAATATATACTTTTGCACATGCACTACAAATTTTGAATTTTAGATCCACCAGTGTGGGTCAAATCGGTGAAAGTGGTGTTTTAGGGATTCTTGAAAGTGTAAATCTACACATGCCATGTCTGTGTGTATTTTTATCAGACAGTGGAGTTCAAAAGGGACCTTTACACTGTTGCAAGAACTATCTGTGTTCCCACCACATTTGCCCAGGTTCCCACAGAGAAAGGCATCTGTTGGTCTTTGAAGCATCGTGGGGGAATCTTGAAATAGTGAGCAGTAAAACAGCAGGGCCCTCACATACAAGGCTACAATGGCACCGCTGTCCTCATTATTCCCTATGGTTCGTGCAGTACATGACCAGTTTACCATTGCATACAGTAAAGTGCAATGCAGGACAAGTGCGCCACCTAGGGAGCACTCATTT
Organism: Australoheros facetus; assembly: GCA_030220045.1. NCBI lineage: Eukaryota > Metazoa > Chordata > Actinopteri > Cichliformes > Cichlidae > Australoheros > Australoheros facetus. The sequence continues at coordinate 4,034 of JASGAU010346974.1, forward strand.
GTGCTGCAACTGTGGCGTGCTGTGCTGTCCATTTTTGCAACCAACAGAAACAGTACACATACATGAATGGCCCATAAAAAAAAATAAAAAAAATAATGAAAACATAATACAGAGTAGTAATTTTGTGCTGCAACCTAGCATTCAATGCAGTCCATGAAACTTTGTATATGGGGGGGGGGGGGCATAGGAGTAATCATATATGGTGCACATAAGGAACAGAGGTCAGATAGAGATCAGAGAGTGCCTTCACACAGACTGAAGATCTGCACCTGTAAGAACAAGCACTCGCAATGTGCTTGTTCAAATTCCATTTATACCAAAATACAAAATACTCACAATACTTGTGAGTATTTTCATGAAGCTGTAGAACCAGATGTGGCCTCTCTGACATTAATAAATAAATGACTAATCTTTGACTAATGTTAAGAAGGGGGGTGAGAGGGATGGGCTACAAATAGCCACACTGGAAACAGGAAGCTTGCAGGTCTGAAGGGATGAGGGCCATGGGATTTCCTTGCTGTTCATGGTATTTGCAATGCATTTTATTGTCCTTGGTTGTAACCACTGAGCTTCTTGAAAAGTTTACTACTTGGACTGGAATGGAAAGAAGAGACCCCCCCCNCGCTAATAAACTTTAAACCTAAACCATATACAAAGAGCTGAATGAATTTAAACGAATGAATGAATTTAAACTCCTGGGTATGTCACAAGGGGGAGGGGGTCGACTCGCGCCGGCGCGTCCAAATTAAGTGACCGGTTTAAGATTACATAGCAGCGCGACGCAGCCTCAACTCGTGTCGAAAGTGCGGATTTCAAACTATACACAAGTTTTAAAATCGAGTTGACTGGCCAAGTAAAATTAAGCTTATGATAAATAATTTACGCCATGCAGAATGTGCTGAATATCATCGCGTTTGGTGCAGGAAGAAGCGGCAGAAACGGGATATCCTAATATAAATGCTCGCAAGCAGAAAGTGCTTGCAAGAAAAAACAAAAACAAAACAACACCCTCTTTACTATTGGTGGAAAAAGCACCACATCGACCAATCAAAAGAATTACATGGCAACACGTGGTATTTGGTCATTGAGGAAGAGGGGAAAGTTTTGGGAGCGACGGCGGCAAAATAGAGAGCGATATCGATAGCGATTTTTGAGATTTGAAACATTATCGTGTTTGGAGTGAATAGCTAGTGGGTAGTGTAGTCTTTGTTTTGTGTGTCAAAACAATGAACGTGGAGCAGGCAGCGAAGATCTTCTATGAGCTGGAAGAATATGAGCGAGACTCGGGGTCAGAGTCTGAGCCAGAGAGTGAGGACTCTGATTATGAAGTAGATGATCCTCCTTTTGTTTTGGAAGAGAAAGAGAGGAGAAGCGACGAAGAGGAAGAGGAGCCTCCAACATGCGCAGAGCGTGCTACTCGGAGGTTCGCACAAAGGCAGGGACGCCGTGGCACGCCGACCAGGTCCAGATCTCCGCTGACTCGGGCAGCAGAGCCATGCCTCAGCTCTGGGCCATGGATGACAGAGAAGGTTGCTGACACTGCCCCAGCAGTAAGCAGTTTCCAGCCACGGAGAACACCGGGAGTTCAGGTAGAGACACTTTCCCGTCAGAGTCCAAAAGACCTTTTTCTATTGTTTTTTGCCACTGACACAGTCAGGACAATCTGCAGCAACACCAACAAAAATGCTGCAAAAAACAAAGACTTGGGGAAGAAACACAAATGGACTGAGGTGGAGATGGAAGAGCTGTATAAGTTTTTTGGTCTGTTGATTTACATGTCGTTGGTGTCTCTGCCAAGTGTCCAAGACTACTGGAGACAGAATCACATGTTGTCTGTGTTCCTTCCTCCCAAAGTGATGTCAAGAGAGAGGTTCAGATCCATATTTTGGAATATCCACTTCAGTGATCCTGAGGAGGATGTACAAAATGAAAGGAAGAAAGGAACACCAGGCCATGACAAACTGTTTGCAGTCAGGCCTCTTTATGACGGCATCCTCAGTGCGTGCCAGACTTATTACCAACCGAGGAGGGAGCTGGCCGTGGATGAAAGGATGGTGGAGACTAAGGCAAAAACTGGCATGGCACAGTGTATGGAAGGCAAGCCAACTAAATGGGGGATAAAAATGTTTATATTGGTTGAGTCGAGCAATGGCTACACCATCAGGTTCAGCATATACACAGGCAAGGGTGTAACACTGAGTGAGCATGGGCTGTCTTATGATGTGGTCATGAACCTTATTCAGCCATCCTGTCTTGGTACTGGGTACCATATTTACATGGACAGCTTTTACACCAGTCCCAAACTGTTCATGGACCTGGCCAGCATGAAGTTTGGAGCATGTGGGACCTACATAGAGAGCAGAAAAGGATGCCCCAGAGGAAGGCCAAATGCTCTCACCAAAAACTCTGAAAGCGGCTCTGTGAGATGGATCAGAGAGGGCCCACTTGTTTTTGTGAAGTGGATGGACACACAGGAGGTGGCCGTGTGCTCCACTATCCATCCTGCATTCTCAGGCGAGACAGTGCAGAGAAGGGTGAAGGATGGAGATGGACGCTGGATTGTGAGAGACATTCCCTGCCCCACACTGGTCATGGCCTTCAATAAAAATATTGGTGAGGTTGGCCTGTCTGATGAGTTTGCTCAGTACTACTCCACCCATAGAAAAACTGCTTGCTGGTATAGGACCATGTTGCTGCACTTTCTGGACATCGCAACAACAAATGCGTTCGTCTTACACCGCGAGATGAGCAGCGCCAAGGAGGTGCAGCCCATGGCACACAAAGACTTCATGATGGAGCTGGTGTGCCAGCTTTGTGGCATGGATAAGGCAAGTGTTTCCCAGAGCAGGAGCGCCGATCACATGCCCGTGCCCATCGTCACAGTCACAGACACCAGGAAAAAAGCCAGCAAAGGCAGATTGAAATGTCAACGCTGTCTGCAGGTGTACGACAGGAGGAGTGACACACCCTGGAAGTGTCAGGCCTGCAATGTGGCCCTCTGTCTTGTAGTGGACAGGAACTGCTTTTTGGACTGGCACACAAATAATGTGTGTGACTTCTTATTGTGACAGCTGTTTGTTTTGTAAATAGTTGGAGTAATTTTGGTAGGCCGGCCACTCCTGGGAAGTGTTATCTGTTTGAGGATAATGGCCCTGTGGTTCACTGGTGTCCCAAAGCTACTGAGGCTTAACAGAACGAAAGCTGAATAAAACTAAATGCAAATAGAAAATAAAAAAATGCCACAAAAGTTCACAAAAACCCCTAAAGACAGAAGTATTATTGTGGAGAGAGTAACATGAGGGAACAGTTACAGAAGTGGCAAGCTAACAGTAAAGTGCTAATAGCACAAATCTGCTTCCCTAAAGCGTGTCTCAGTGCTGGCCTTCACATGTGTTCTGTCACAGCCGTTCAGTCATATTTATGCCTCCCCCAAAACCAGTGTGCTTTGTGAGTTTTTTTTCTATTTCTGTTGTGTTTTATTCGGCTTTGTGTGTGCTTATGTGTTTTCAGCTTCTGCCCCCCTGAACTGGATGAGTAGTACAAGATTATTGGATGGCGTCTTATTTAAATTCCATTGTATGTTGCGTTGTTTTCTTAAGTTTGACCTCTCTGGGCCACGGTACAAAGCCATAGAAATTGTTTTGTAACCTTTCCAGACTGGCGGATGCAAGTGACCGTTTCTCAGCTGTTTCTTTAGATCGTGGCTGCGTTTTGAGATCTTTAAGCCTGCCTCACTTTGTCAAACAGGGTCCTAGTTAAGTGATTTCTTGATTCAGCAGTAATCACGTCTGTGTGAGGTGTTGTGTAACTTAAGTGCATTAAAAACTTAAAAAGAAATCAAATGCTGGAGTTGTCTTTTGAGTGTTTTATTGTTATAAGAAGAAATTCAGGCAGTACAGCTCGCAGCAGTGCAGTGATAAACTCACAGGAACAAAGGAGACTGACCTTATTTCTACAGGTTGTCTCCTTTGGCTAAATTATGAACAGACCAAACCAATTGAACAATTTGGGTCTTCCTGATATTAGCAAAGTGGTGACACATCTGAATAACTTGTAAACTTGTACTTAAAATTGTTTGAACTGCGGATGGCTCCAATCCAAAAGACCTTCTCAACTTGTGTAAATCCATCATTCTCCTTAGAGAATTGTTTCTCTTTGCTGGTCTCAACAGTCTCTAATTTTCTTATGATAAAAGATTATTAATGTTTTGACATGGGATATATAATATGTTTCAAGAGCTAAATTTAAGTAGAATAAAACTTACATTTTTTTTCTCTCTTTGATGGAACTCCCAGTTGTGTGGATAATCTGGCCTAGCCTACAGCATTTTATTTACTGAATTTATTACCATTATTATAACTCAATTTCTGAGCAAAAATGATCTAACTCTTCCAAAATAAGTTAAGTTTTGACTGCTTTTTGTTAAAGTGCACAGAATGAAGATGCATAAAGATCTTTTATAGTTGTACTTTATCACCCTCTTATTTTTTTCAGAAAAAACAAAAAAAGCAATTTAGACAAAAATAAAAGTTTCATTAAAAAAAAGATTTAGACCATTATTTTAAGAGTGTGAGGACATAAAAATGTATTTATTTTTTCTGTTTAAAGAAAGGAAATTTAAAATGTGAGAATATTTTAAGAAACAAACAAACGAAAAAAAATGGAGATCCATTCACTTCTGCTGCGTCTCATGGCTGAAGAGGCTTAACCTTCAGGGATGAAAACTGTGGCAATAATCCAGATTGTCTGAAGAACTAGATTAGGATTTAGTGCACACAAAACAGAAAAACAAGTTAATGTTACTAGTGCACAAAGTAACCTGGATGCTATTTAAAAGTGAATTTAGGCAAGTTGGATCAACACAGGTCAATCTCACCTCCTCCAGCCCATCCTGTATGTCCGAGTCTGACAGCTGATTATATGATCTCAATTTTATCTTCAGTCCAGCAACATAATCTGTTCACACAAAGTTGTTACATTAAATAATCACATGAAAATACTTAATGTATTCCCTTAAAAAACTAAGTGTTAAACTTCATCGCTTCATTAAAATATTTTGCACTCAAAGAAGAGGTTAAAAAAAACATCTAAATACTTACTCGGTCCTTTGGATGTGGGGAGCGTGTCAGTTGTGTTTTCCCACATAAATGAAATGAAGTTCAAATTCAAATTAAATATGTACATTTCTTCATAAAGTAAACAAAACTTTGCATGATATTAATAAAAAATCAAAATAATGTTATATTGTTTTTCATTTACAATAATAATAAATATGAAAATTCACAAAAATGGGAAATGCTAAATCACATCACTAAGAAGCTGGTTACATTTTTTTGTCACATCACTGTAACAAAAAATGTAACCAGGATGGGGGACACATGACTGTGTCCTCAAACTTTTGACTCACCTGTAAATGCAGCAATGCTGGCTCCACTGCTTCTGACGTTCTCAAACACAGAGTAGAGAGTGAATGTGTATTTAGTTCTAGCAGTGAGAGATGAGACTGTGTGAGTTAGTGGTCCATCTCCAGCTGGCGTACTGATGTTTGTCTCTGTAGCATTAAACTGGAGAACAAAGCTGATGATGTTGTTGACTTTATTCCACTGCAGAGTGATGCTGCTCTCATTTTGTCCTGTTGCTCTGAAACGTTTTGCATTTGGAGGTACTGAGAGAAAAAAAAAAATAGCAGTGAAGTGATTTTGTAAACAGTGAATTTAAAAATACTGTTGGTTCCTTTTGCTTAAGCAGTGCAGGTTTGAAGGTGGTTCCATGTAACAACAGTGGCCACATTGAAAACAAGATTGTCTAGGCTGGTGATTCAGTGTGGGCTGGGTACTGCAGTACAAAGGTACTGCAGGTGGGCTGTGGTAATAGGATATATTAGAATATAATAGTACTCACAAATAAGTACAGTTTAATATTTATATAAATCTATATATTTCCATAAAACGTGAATTAAAACTGCGAATAGGAGGTGGTTAGTTTATGACTGCACTCAATACTCTGACCTAAATTTACTGCTCTTGTGTTGAAGTTTGTGTCCCAGTGGCAAGTCAGTTACATATTGGCATTAGCACTTTACATATTACTGGGTAACATTAGGAATTGATAGCCAACAGCCTGTGTTGCTTATGTTTTTTTTTTAAAGAATATCTTTAAGGAATTTTCTCTTTTCTCTTCAGCTCTTAGCGGAGACAGTCGCACTTTTCTTCTCTCCCCAGCCCTTCCTTTTCCCCCTGCTTTGCTGCTTTAGAGCCTCTCTTCACACAACTTCTGAACTGGAATTTATAATTATGGATCTGGTCAGCTGGTCTCTCAAAGCCATTGTTTTGATCAAATTTTCACCATGAGGAGATTGGGGGAAGGAGAACCCTGTTCCCTCTTATCAATTGACATTCCTGCTGGCTACGTTATGGATTCCTGTGTGGTGTGGAAGATGACGTGCCTGGCTGTACTGTCAATGGAATGCGCACACATTTGGCTTATTGACACTGGGGTTTCTCCGAATTAGACCTGGAGATACCTGGCTTGTCGTTGCAATTCAGGAAGTCTAGGCAGCTGTCTGGCCTTGGTAAGGCCGCTTATGACGGGAATGCAGGAAGGTACAGACTCAAATTCAGACTCTGTATATCTGGAGCTGATTCGGAGGGGTAAGCTCTTGGAGATGTATGTATCTGTTTCTGCACGGCAAAGGAACGAACCAAGAAGATTCGGATTAATTGGATTTTTCGCCACAGAGAGGTGCCAGTAAGACTG
>JASGAU010346978.1:0-25907 GCA_030220045.1 Australoheros facetus
AAACATCAGCCAGAAAGCATAGGTACTGAGAAGTGGTCTGTGGTCCCTACCTGCAGAACCACTCCTTTATTGAGTGTGTCTTGCTAATTGCCAATAATTTTCACCTGTTGTCTATTCCATTTGCACAACACCATGTGAAATTGATTGTCAATCAGTGTTGCTTCCTAAGTGGACAGTTTGATTTCACAGAAGTCTGATTTACTTGGAGTTATATTGTGTTGTTTAAGTGTTCCCTTTATTTTTTTGAGCAGTGTATTTTCAATCATTTGATGTCAGTACTTTGGAAAGGGCTTTCCAAAAGCTTAGTGTTAGCCTGCTTTATCCAGGTATAATGTGCATTTGGTGCTAATCAAACCCACAACTGTGACCAAGTTTTGACTGATGTTTTGAGGTAGGGTGGGAAATATGGCCTTAAAATTACATCACAATATTTCAAGGACTTTTTGTATTATATTTCTGATGATATAGATATGAATAAATACTGAATGTTGCCTTGGTGATTGCAGCTTGCGAGGATCAGTATTTATTAGTGCAAACAAAATGAAGGGAACTTCTCCGTCCTTCTTTTACAATGAGCTACCGTCACAGATTACATACTGCCCAACTTGAAGTGCTAATCTGTTTCCACACAGTGCCAGCAGGAGCAGCATTAAAGTGCAACAGCAGTGACGCAACATCAGTCAACTGTAAACACAAAAGTAGCCAAAGTAAAAGTATAAAAAGTATAACGTAACTTCTTAGCACTACCTGGATTCTTTTATCTTGGATCGAGCTTTTTAACGTCAAGTCATGGTGTTGCTACATTGTTGATATTGTGATATGACACTTTAATATCACATAAAAATTTATACCGTATTAAAACAGACATAATGATATGACACAACCATAGTTTAAGGTTATGCAAGATTCAAGATTCAAGATTCAAGAAGACTTTATTGTCATTATACGTAACATATAATGAAATTAATTCTGAGGTAGTCCACATCCGTCACTAGTCCGCCCACTCAGTGCAATGTACCCAGAAACCCAGAGCATAATTCTACCCCCCCATGAGCAGCAGGTTGACTGCCTCACATTTACTCATCCAGTAATCTCTGGTTATTGTGGCCAAACAATTCAGTCTTTGCCTCATCTGACCATTAAGCTTGCCTTGAGAATATTTTTTTGTATATGTAATCAGTAAAAAATTGTCTGTCAACTCTGGAGCTTCTTACTTGGACAACTGCCTCTCAGTCTGTGGCAATGGAAAATTAGTCTGAGTGCACACAGTGACCCAGGTGTTCCAGCAGCTTCCAGTTCACGGCAGGCCTGTGCCTTGGTGGTTTATGGGTTCTTTCAGACCATTTGAACCTCCTCTGAGGCCAAGGTTACAGTTTGAGCTTTATTCAGACTTTGGCAAAGTGGCTCTACTCCTTAATAACTTGTACTTGTGCAAGAATTTCAACTGTTAGTCTTGGAACATGTAGTTCTTTAGAAATTACAAAATCATTCTTGACTTGTCTAAATCTAAAATCCTTTGCCTTGGCTCTGACAAGCTGAAAGACATTTTGGAACTTTCAGTGCCACTGATTTAATAATCTAAGTGGGTGTATGTACAAAAAGCTTACAATGTCTCTGGGAGAAAAAAAAAGAAAAGTTGAGACAACAGGACGACATCATTTCATGTCAGCGCGAGAGCCTCACATTTCTATGGGAGGCACTGCTTCACTCTAACAGTATACCCTGTTCACTTCAAATCTTTTTAGAGTAACAGCAGTAGAGCAAGTTAAAATGAGTTGGAGGTGAAACGAGAGCAAAAGGAGCAAGGCGAGCAGGAATAAAAATGAAATAACCAACTGGAGGGTTACCTTCTCTTTGTCTCTCATGGATCCTTTACCAAGAATTGACATCTTTGTGAGAGTGTCCTCCTGTAGTCTCTTTAACGAGTTCCCGCGTGGCCCGAGGAGTTTGCCGACAAAGTTAAACTGCAACAGAGAGCAAGAGAGCGAGGATCAGTCAGAATCTGTGTGTTTGAGATAAAGAACAAAGACTTTTATGTCACTCGCATGTGGTTCAACCACAGATTGAAGCTAATGAAAACTTATCAGCAGTTTTCCTCTTTCATGTTTCGATAAAATCAGTGAGGAAGCATTTCTGAGATGTCTTATCCAAGGTTCACTGGGTCACCTTTTCATGGGCTGTAGGTTTTATACTGTGGGAAAAATCTGTGTGGCTCTGGCCAAAAGTCTTTAAAAAAGGATAACAGATCATGAAATTCAAAAGGAACTGTTGCAAGTGGAAACAAGTCAGGAAACTGTAAGAGAACAGCTTCCATAGATTCTAGGCAGTGAAATAAACAGAGTAGGGAGAGCACTGTTACTCTATCCCCATTCAAAAACACACCCCTGTGCAGTACATACCTGTTTATGGGCAATAATGCTGCTGTAGGTTATCAAATGAACTCTTAGAAATGATCACAAACTCTTGTTTTATGTAATTAATGTGTTTTATTCCTACAACACAAGGTAAAAGATGCAAGCTGTAAAAGATAACTTGTTCAGGCAACATTCAATGCAACGTATAGTTATGTGCTTGACTATTTTTCTCAAGCCCAGTCCAAACCATAGATATTAGGCTGAGCAGAAGCATCTCCACATGGCTACAAGTTATTTTCAATTCACTTTATTTTCAGTTCATTTTCACAGAGCAAAATGGTTGCTAGTCTCAGATTTTTTTTTTATTGTTTCAAAATGTTCACTTTTAGTTTAGTTACCTCCCCAAGGTGAAGAGAAAAGGTTTTCTTTGTTTTTGTTTTTGGTCACTGTCTGAAAACACAATAGCTCGAAAAGTTTAGAATGAATTCTGTTAAACTTTGTAGGGGCGTAGAGCGGGGTCATGTTAACAAGCCATTAAAAATTTGGCTTACATCCGTCAAGGTCTCCAAGGTCAACTTATTGATTTACTGATGGAAAATTGACAAAAAGCCTTATGACGCAGAACCAACCTTAGTTATACAGTACCAGTGGGCGAGTGTGTCCAAATTTTTGACTGGTACTGTATGTTTAAAGACAGTATTGTCAAGAGGAAGAGAATAAATCAGCATAAATAAAAAATGATCAAAAATAATTCCACTTAAAATGATTCAAATCTATTAAAATGGGCTCAAAAGAGCAGATAATAAAAGCTGCACTGCGCACTTTTTTTTAACTACACTATAAACTTCTGAAAGTACATTTAATAAGAGCAACTACTATGAGCATCTAAATGAATATATACAAAATACAAAATGATTCCCTTAAAGTAAATACTGCCCAGAGAGTGGGCTGCCTCAGTGGAGGTTTGTGCTCTCAGAGTGCTTCTTTTTATTGTTTGTTTTAATTTCAGTTTTAGCTTTTCTTTGTTTTAATATGAAATGTGGAGAGTTTGATACATTCTAAGTACAATAATATAATGCAGAAAAAAAAATGTGCCAGTTCATGGGAGTTAGTTGGTATGTTTCGTTTACTTTCTTTAAAGTCACTGGTACTAAAGGGAGCCAAAAAGCCTAACAGGTGGCCTGTGACTGAATGAATTACTTTGTATACTCTTAATTAAGTGCAACTTTTGACAACCAATTTGTAGTTATTGTTAATTAATTCACTAATTGTACAACTTATTAATTGTACAGGTCACAGGCTAAGATCAGCCTGCACCGCTAACACACACACACACACAAAAAAGATTTTAGGTCATGACAGCATTACCTCCTGCAATCAGTTTATAACATTCCCTCAAAAACGTTGGTTTATCTGAATATAAACGTGGCATCTCTGGCCCATCCTCCTCCTCCTGGGGCTTCACCGGCTGGATTACTTGACAAGGTGACTGCTTTCCAGATGTAAAAACACAAGCGTTGGGCACAGACACCCATCAAAGTCAAAGAACCTCATCACAATTTCACCAGCAACTGGAGATGGTCAGAGAGACAAAAGGGGAACGATGCCTTCCTCGTCCTCCACCGTACGTTTTCCCTTAAACAGTGAGTTATACAGCTGTCTCCTTCCACTATCTAGGTCATCAATTAGAGAGCAGGAGGATAAAAAAAAAATATATATATATCAGCCAGTTTTGTTCTACACCTCACCTATATCTCTCCTGCCTTTTGTTCAGAAAGTGAGTGCTTATTAGGAAGCTCCTGCCGATTCCTGGGTGAATGATTTGAAAGTAGTGATTCGCTCAAATGCAGTAACTGGTTGTTGGAAATCCGGCCGCTCTCAGATACTGAATGTTCCTCCAGCTTTTGTAATTACACCTGTACCTGTACCTGGATGTGATCATACAGTGTTCAACACTTGCCTTAAAGTAAACACCTCAGTGACTAACCCTGCACTTGTGAATAGGACCAAGTCAACTCCTAAAATATGTTATGACTCTGCATTAACGACTATGTACCAGACATCTAAACCTTCCTGTTAGTGTGTGAGGACTTGACTCAATTTGTACGAGTTTATCATCACCTGAAACATTCAGTTGGTGTTGGGCGGTGTACTGTTGGACCTGTATTACCTGTGCACCCTTCTTACTCACAGCTCTAACCATCTGAAGCACTAATTAATATAAGGCAACAAATAATATAATCCTCTTTGCAGGGCAAACATAATGGCACACAACCAGACAATTGTGAAAGAGACCATTTTAACACTAATACCTGCAAAAATGAGAAAACTGCACATGGACTGTCTTCTGGGTAAAGTTAGCTACCTACCTAGGTAGTATAAAAATCTGTTAAACAGCTGGGAAGGGTTAGTACTAAGGGTTACTGTTGCTAGATTCAAAAACAGGAAAGACAGATGGAGGATAAGGAAAAGAAAGCAGAGATGCTCTAAAATTTGTTACCAAGACAAGAGCTGTGACTGCTGTATGGAGAGTTTTTGTTTTTGAAAAATGAGAATCATTTTGCTGTCTTTGTAGTTCAAATAACTAACAAAAAAACCACCCAAATCATAAAAAATACAGGGAAACAGAGAAAGTTGTGCCGTTTGAAGTGTGTTGGTTGCAGTTTTTACTTTGAAGGCAATGAGGAGCTGAACTTCAAAATAAAGCAGGAAGCAAACCAAAGTAGGGACCACGAATATACTCAAACATCAGTGATACACAGAGGGACAGAAACACAGGAGTCATGAGAGAAGTAAGACACAACGGGAACAAGAACTAAGAATTACAAACCATCAATCAACAGAGACCATGACAAAATGAATTGTTAGGTGAAAAATATTCAATTCAGTATTATCTATACAAACAAAGTGTGTTCTTCCTCCAAAGGAATCAAGTTTACAAAAGCATCATGAAAGAAGACAGCGGCGCCGGGGCAAACAGAGGGTGTCAGGAAGTGTTGTAAATGTGCTGAGTTTAACCGATGTCCCGAGCATCCATCATTTCCACCTGGATGGAGCCTTGATCACTGAGCTGTGCCGTCTCTTGAACAATGATTTGCAGAGCCAGATTACACAGCTGACATCTTTCCGCGTTACTAAAGCTTTTATGCACCCCTTCCTTCCTTCTGACAGGTTGTGCATCGGACACAACGTCTGGGACGTTTGTGCAGATATCTCAGTCCTCTGGCTCCTAACTGCGTACCCGCCGATGGGTAAAAACGCTTGAACAAGCAGAAAAGCGTATTTTCTGATCAGGAACAAAGCCTGACTGTGTAGAAGCGTAGTTCAGAAGCCATATCAACTGTGCATACATGGGCATCAGGCAGAGAGCGAAAAGAAGCAAATTTACAGGAAGAGAAAAAAATCAGACAGGTTGTGAAACAGAAATGAATACAGACATAAATTTACTCTGCTGGCAGAGCAATTGAGGCTCAGTGGAATAAGGGACGCCATTAGAGAGAAGCTGGATTTCTGCTGAGCCGAGAGGACAAATGCTCTTCTTCATTTAGATACGGTGTTTTCTGTAGAGGACAGTTTAAAGAGAGACAGAATCTCCTGAAAGAGGAAAGCGTCTTTGCTTGAATTCAGATCCTGGACACGGCCTCATTACTCTGTGGTAACCACCCCGTCTACACCTGAAGAAATCCCTCTAATAGCCTTTCAAAACTTTATACTAACTAGAGAAATAATATCAGATGTTGTATCCAATCACTGAACTGGAATTTTAGGGCACAAAACACAAAATATATGAAGTTGATCAGCTGAGAAACAAGCTTTTTAATGAATTCATGTGATTAAATTATTCCTCTCATCGTAATGTGGGAGGAAGCACGAGGAAGCAAGGTGCAATTTTTTTTTTTGCTCTTTCTATGAGTGCAGAGTGATAATTTAATGAGTGTTGCAGAGGGATTAGAAATGGCAGACAGCAATGAGGGGAAACGATTGTTAGGGCCTCAGGCCTTCCTGTAAAAATGGCTTTAAATGCCCAAGCATTCAGTTTCCAAAATTAATTGGTCAAGTTTGAAGCCGAGTGTTGGTACTGAAGATCAGCTAAAAACATGACGGTGTGGATTACTAACTGAGTGAACTGGGAAACTGCTCCAGGCTCTGTGGTGACAGAAGAGCCCCACATTTTTGATGGACGTCCTGGTAAAATATGTACCATTAAAACACATTACCAACTAGCTAACATCATAAGGGATTTAATTTGGGTAGCTAAATATGACTAATTATATAGTGCTGTGCAAAGGTCTTGAGCCGTCCATCATCTCTTTATATTTTCTTCATCATAAACAAACAGCAAAATTCTTGTTCCCCATGAGCCATAAGCGCAGACTTCAGGTTCAGTTTTTTTCTTCTTGTGGTTCTGTAAGACGTCTGTGAGAGTGGCTATCCCAAAGCAGCTTGCTAAAGCAGCTTGTTTCAGACAGTGTGAGGTGTTGCACCAAAAAGAAGAAGATAAAGAAGGACAATTTAATACTGTGAGCTCCAGCTAAGTCCAAGAATAAAAATATGGACTTGGTAATAGGCAAATAATGCTTCACTTACCAGTAGAGGATTTCGTAGTGCCAGTTAAAGTTTGAGAATTTGCATGTATGTTCGCTGAAGCTTTTCAGGTTTGATAACTTTCAGGGAGCATTGTGGTCTCTCAAAAAATGCTACTGTTCATTACTTCCTAAATAATTTCAGGGAAATAGTGTTGATGTTTCTTGAAGCCAGTTTAAACTTGGCTGTGCATGTATATTACTAAATTATTTTGACTTAATCACATAACCCCACAGTAAACGTGGGGTTACGTGTATAAATGTGGCAGAAATCAAGGCTTAAAGAGGAGCACAGCAGCTGATGTGTAGCAGCTTAATTCAGCCATGTTACACTAATGTTATAGACAATATAGTGACACGATGCAATGGTATTTGTCTGGAGCTATTTTCAGTCTGTGACTGTTTAAACAGGGCTCATGCCGATTTGCTTTGTATTGGTTTGATTAAAGCCAGTAAATGTCAGAGAGACGTCTTAATCCGGATATTTAACACATCACAAGGCAGTCGGTACATCGGCACACACGTCCTCATATGGACTGTCCTCCACATATATGAGTCTATACTGAACAAACAGCTCTAATCCCCGCTGTTTATCAGATATCAAAATCTGTCTGACTTCCACTGTGATTGATGCTTTGGGGTTTGGCTAATGCTTCCGTTATCAGGAGGGATTATATGACTTTAAAAAACCTGCCTGGGCTTCTGTAACCGCTTCATGTCATTAGGCTGCTTGAGAGGATTGTGCTGCTGCTGCTACTGTCTGTAATCACCAAAATAAAAGCTGATGTATTTAATCACAGGTTGTCACTTGCTGTTCTCTTGTGCTGCTACTCGCATGAAAAATAAATAGATGCAAAAACAAAAAAACAACACAAAACAATGAGAGCATTTTAATTGTTGCATTTTGGTTCTGCTGGCTATCTGTGGCCAGAAAATGTGGATGATTAGAAAGAAAAGGGGACACAAGAAGAGAAAGGATGTCTGATTAATCATGCTTAACTTGAAGGGGGCCGGGCGGTGCGGGGGGGAGGGCACATCTGAGCTCTTTTCATCATTTGCTGAATGTATTACCGCAAGTCTGAAGAAAGGTGCGCTCACAGAGAGCCAGCGCTGAGTGATTGTGCTGAGGACAGCAGGACAGGAACGACAGCAGAAGGATAAATCACAGCTCCCAGCGCAGAGAAAAGCCACAGTCTGAACTGGAAATAAACCAGTGGGACACCTTACGCCTCACTAATGACCTGTGGTGCTCCGTGCCAAAAGAGAGCTTTCTAGGAGAGAGCCTGCAGAACCAGGATGGGTACAGAAGTGTTCTGATAGAGCATCGATGTTCGAAAGGTAGAATATTTTTAGTTCCTGGGTAGGTGTGACATTATGTGTCATAGTGATTTATGTCCGCAAGGATTCAATTAAATCTTTTGCTAAAAACGTAAAAGACAGCTAACATACCACACCACACAGTGGAACCTTGTATTAGTGTCACGCTTTCCAGTATCTTAGGAACTCTAAATAATTCATCAGTGTTGGGTATTAAAAATCACTGCTGACACGTGGCTCTATCTCAGCCCAGAACTTGCTGCACGGTGTCCTTGCCTGCTTCATTTTGATAAAAAGCTATGTTTGCAGAGGATAGATTTAACCGCTCTCAACGTGTTACTAAACGGCCATTTGGAAAATGACGGTGCCACTTCAATGCCAGAAGCCAAAAGGTGATGCTCGCAGCTCAGGAGAAAAGCCATTCAAGTCAGACCGATCACTCTTGCCACTGCTACCTGTCAGCTAGAACAAATTGAATTTGTCTTCCTCTGGTGGCTTGTTGGAGCTCTAAACAGCATATTAGTGGCTCTACTTATCAAAGCTGTCAAAGCAAATCTGTTTAGCTGTGAACCTAGGAGACTCAGATCAGTCTCAGATAAAGTTACACACATATGTATGTAGTACACAGTCAGCGCTCATCAAGATTATTTTGCAGAATTACTTTGAGCTCTACAACATCATACGTGGTGATGCGTATATATCCTCTTCCCAAAGTGCACCCAACAAACACAAAGACATCTGCATGGATATAAAAATCTAGGCTAAGTGTGCTTATAAGTGTGTTTATAATCACTTAATTTCAGTTTTAAACAATTAATTATGCTAAATAACAGTCACTGAAATATGCTTTAAACAACTGCAATATCTATGATTTTAGCTAGCAAGATGTTAGCATTATATATAGTAACATTTACAGAGCTATGCACATTTGAATTAACGTGATGTCACACTGTATTGATGAATTAGATAAATTCGATTCTAGAGTCTATGTCAGGGGTTGGCAACCTGTAATACGGAAAGAGCCATTTGAACCCGGTTTCCACGGAAAACAAAACAATGAGAGCTGCAAATACTACCGGAAGCCAGTAGCGGCTACCGCGAGTGATGCATATATTGAGAAACTAAAATGAATAAAAAAAGATTTTATTTTAATATTTCAAGATCAGAATAATGTTCCATTTTAAAACTACAACAAAAACCGAACTGACAAAAATAAAATGCACTTCAATTGTATACTTTCAATTTACTTCCGCGAGCCGCACAGAGCCGCAGATTAAGTCTGAATGAGCCGCATGCGGCTCCGGAGCCCCAGGTTGCCGACCCCTGGTCTATGTGATTGTGTGTATCAATGTACAATTCACAAAATGCGTCTACATTTACATTTATAGCAGCACCAAGGTTCAAGTGTACTTAGTCCTTAAAAATGCAATACTTAAATTCATTGTAAGCCTCGAACAAATGAACGAAAAACTGGAAAAAAAGGGGAAGGATAAGATGTACCAAATGGTAAAAGTAGAACTTTTAACATGGTGAAGCAAGCAAAGTACTCAGGGGAAGCTAACAGTGTTAAATGTTGGAGCCTTATTACATGTTTTATTATTTTAGCATGTGGTTGTACAAAATTATATTAGTTCCATGTGTAAAATCCCTTTTATACATCACAAAAAGGTTTTACACATGCAAAAATCAATGACTGTATGATGCGGGATCACTGGCAATACTGTCAAGCAGATCTAAATTTTCTAAAATCTCATATTATGAAGGGCAATTATTGCATATGTAAAAAATCTCTAATTTCTAATATTTTACAATAGAAAAGTACATAAAGTGTTAACTCCTTTTTGATCTACACATATTCACAGAGTTCATACATTTTAATTCAGCCACAACTACTTAACATCAAAGAGCATTAACATCCAGATTGTGTCACAGACTTATTAAGGAATTAAGTGCTAGGTGTGAACTAATAAATAGCGGGGTACATCACTCTTGAAATGTCACATTGAGATTGGTGTTGAGATTGATGAAACCAAACCTGGAGGTTTGTTGGCTCAGCTTTTGACTCTGTCCTCTCCAGCGGTATGTTGGAGGTTGCCGCTATCCTTCCCGTGGGGGCTAAGGCGAAAACTTGAGTGATGTCCCCCAACTAGGAGCAGCCCTCTCACTTTTACACAGCCTCCCCATTGTGCTCCCAGTGGGAAATCCCTGTCACGCATCGAGCTCGCAACTCCAATAAATGTAGCCGTCGATGAAGGCGCCTAGTGGCGGGTGGGGTTGAAGTGCTCTCAAATGTGCCAGCAGTATTATTGCTTAAAATGGCTTTACACGGAGGTCACTGTGAAGCCGACTGTCCTCGACTCTATATATGTGACTTATGAGACGCGCTGCAATCACACTCTCCCCATTCAAGCTATAAATTTTCATGAGAAAAACAGCTTCTAGAGCTTGAAAAACACTTGGAATCTCCCACGAATCATAAGAAATCCTCTAACATTCAAGAAAATGAAATCCACTGAAGTTATTCACTGACGAATTAATGCACAGAGACATCACAGCGTCACTGACCAAGGTCAACACAAAGGAGAGGTCGGTGCTGGAACAACGAGAATTACAGTTGTACTTTTCAAAAGCCTGAACAATTCTTTAGACAGAAAGTCACCTCCCTAACATAGTCCTACCCCAGTTCTGTCATCCAACTCTCTGCCTGAACACCATCTACCGGATATGCTACATCTAATAACATAAAGCATCAACAAAAAGTGTCAAGTGGCTGTTGCAAGGAATTTAAATCAAAACCAGAGCCACTGTAGTTGACTTCATTATCTATAAATAACACGATCTAAAATTCTCTATCTGTGCACATCACATTCTTGGAGAAGTCTCTGGTGGTGGTTCCATAGTACTTACTTTAGGAAACTGCTTGACTGGTATTAAAACTTTCTGGCCCAGTTTCATGTTCTTGTTGATGACAACGTCGATGAATTTCTCCTCCTCCTTGCCCTCGTCTTTCTGAATTTTTTCAATCTCTGGAAAGAAGCAAGAAAGAAGTTATGAGTCTATGTTGAAAAACATAAACTTACAGGGATGGAAAGCAAAGACGCACGAGTGCAAAAAAGTGTATCTTCATTATTTTGAAAGAATATTTGTATTGACTTTTATTTCAGAAATGTGATTTGTTCTCAGTACAACAGAACACGATGAGCATACATGACTGTGCATTAGTGGTTAGCCTTGCTTGTCATCATGACTGGAAACAGCTAGACTGGCATCTTGTGTCACACAATTAAACACAATATTCACTTTTGGTGAAAAAAAGAAAAGAAAAGAAAAGAAAAGAAAAGAAAAGAAAAGAAAAGAAAAGAAAAGAAAAGAAAAAGTTTTCTTTTTTGTTTTGTCAGGAAAATTTCAAAAGACTCCTTAATTTTTTTTCTTAATTTGACACTCCAGGTTATGTCTTTTGTTCAAAAACCAACTACATCCCATTTACAAAACACACACACACAAACACACACACACACACACACACACACACACACACACAAAAGTAGATCCTTATGTAGAAAGCAAATATTTGGTGCTTCTGCTCCACTAAAAGGAACTCAACCAATTTTACACATAAAGTTCTGTTTAATAGGCATGAGAGTACTTTTCATGATTTTCTCCAATTTCTCTTATACACAGCAGGCCTCAAGCATCATCCTCTAGAATACACACCTTGGTACAATTAGATCTTGAAAATAATTGGAACACTCCTGTCCTAGCACACGGTAAACTGTAACATTCCACATTCAGACCTAAAATCGGACATAAATGACAACTACTGACTGAAATCAAATTACCTGCAAATATAGCTTTCTTTTTACAACAAAAGTTTAGGGCTGTAGTAATTTTAACTGTAAGTCCCCACCAACAACATCACAGTTTAAAGTACATAAATATAACCAAAGCAGTTGCAGCACTACAGTGTGTTCTGGGTTGCCTCCTTTAAATCACTTCTGAAACACATTTTTTATAGAGGTATTTTTGGTCTGATGTCACTGCATGTGATCATGTCTCCCGGAGTCTTTTACTGCCAGCTTATCAGCCTTTAATTTGCTTGTTTATTATTTTTGTTTCATCGCTTTTAATCTTTTATTGGTATTCATAATTCCTATTGTCATTTTGTGTTTTGCATCCTTGTTTCTTGTTGTATTAACTCTCAGTTTTACCTTAATTGTACCTGATTTATTTGGTCTTAACATAACCTTCAGCATAACCAATTTTTTAATTGGCCCCAGAGCCCAGAGGCAATTTAAAAAATATATGTTGGGTAAGTTGACTGGCCAGCCCTTGGCTTGTTAGGGCCAATGGCTGTGTTTCCTCTCCTGTGAGGCAAACTGACTGAAATGACCCCTTACTAACTAGTTTCTGCTAGTTTTTTCCTTACAGTCAGTATTTACACATGAAAATGCCAATAAAAGTTTTTCGTCATGTGAACAAAACCAATTTCTTCACCTGCTCTTATCCACTGTTGTTTTGTTTTTTATCAGAGTACAACTGAATTAAGAAGAAACTCAAATGAAAGCTGTTTGTATGCAGACAAACTGTTCAGTCTGCCACAACCTTCTAATCATATTGTATGTAAATTCTTGTAAACTTTGCTGCTGGGTGACAGCAGCCATCCACCTTTCTCTTTCTAGCAGAGGCACCTGCAGCACGCAAGGGTGAGTCTAAAAGAGGACACAGCATTTAAAGTCTTAGCTCCTCAATATTTTTGCAGATGTAGATTACTAATACATAACATACTTCCTAATTTTTAAAAGTTTTGACAGTTTGCTGGTCTGGAGCATTCAGGTGTGTGCTAACACAATGCGGGGTGGACATCCCAGAAAATTCACCCCAAGGTCAGACTGTGCAATGCTCAGAGAAACCCAAGAGCTGCTGTACATCTAAGACTCTACAGGCCTCAGTTAGTATGTTAAGTGTTAAAGTTCTTGTACTGTACAATTAGAAAAAACTGAACAAGTATGGCTTGTGTGGAAGGGTTTGCAGGAGAAAACCTCTAAAAGGAACATGGCAGCAAGTTTGCAAAGTTGCTTCTGAACAAACCACAAGACTTCTGGAACAATGTCCTTTGGACAGACGAGACCGGAGTGGAGATGTTCAGCCATAATGCACATTCCTGATAATGCATCATACAGGAAATGATTACTCCAAGTTATTGCTGCTGAAGGTGGCTACTGAATCATGGGTGCAGTTAGTTTTTGTTTTTTCTTTCGTTTTTTCCCACAGGACTGCAAAGCCTTGTGAAAACTGTCATTTTCACATGACTGTATTATTATGAATTAAAGTATCAGTGTACTAACAAAAAGCTTTTTTTGTGGGCCAGTAAAACTCTGATCTACTAGCCCACGGCCCAGTGCAGAAACAATGTTATGTTGTACACGGATTAATATTTGGTTTTATATATTATTTTTATATTATTTTATTTTTTTATTACACTTAATAAAAACCCTCACTAATAAATGGTAAAATAATAAATAAAAATTAATGCTAGTGTTTGGTAAATGTTATTGACCATAATAGGTCAACAGTAAAATCACCAGTCATGTCTAATTATGTTGTTAGTTCGTATGATACCAAGTAGAGGTTCCATAGTGTAGTGGTGTCATCTATCAAACAAAAGCTCCCTGGTTTGATCCTCGGCGGAGACACAAATCCCGTGGGGTTGTGTCAGGAAGAGCATCCGGTGTAAAAATCTGTCAAATCAAAAATGTGGAGCTGCCTACTGTGTGAATGAGAGCATCTTTTAGCTTGTATAATATAAACTCATGATTTTAAATTATATAACATACTATTGGATCATAACTATCATAACTGATTCTGTATTAAAGTAAAAAAACAAAAACACCAGGCCTGTTCTTCTGTGGATTTATTACATATACATATGTAGGCTGCTCTGCTCCACATTCACAGCAAAAGCGTAAAACAGCACGTTGTCCCTGTCTGCTGTCACAGGCAGCAAACCTTCAGAGAACCCACTTTCAACCATTTATCAACATTCAGTCTCTGTTAAGATGATCTATTACAACTATTACCATTTCCTTTCTGTTAACAGAAAAAAAAAAAAAAAAACTATGAATAAAGGCTTAATCGGCCACAAGTTTACCATTTATAAACACCGTTTATCACAAAGTGTTACCATGAAGTTTATTATTATTATCATGATTATTAACAAAATAACCCAAGATATTAATGGGGGAACGGCAGCCTTGTTAAGCCTTTTCTAAGCCTGGAAATGGAAAAAAAAATGACCCTCAGAATATTTTTTTACTGTCAAAATGTTAGTTCCCTTCGGTATCACTCATCTCACCTATTGGCGAGGAGCAGCCGTCATTAATACTTTCTAATTTGAGCAGAGACACCGATTTACTTGAGCACACACGACATGCGCTACAGTCCCTTTCATGTTCTTGTGAAAAAAAAAAATTGAAAGGGAGGACACTGGCGCTCGCGGCTCCAGGCTACCAAAAATACTGGCTGTCATACCTCTTCTTTCAGGAGAGGGAGACTTTGATGTATTTGGAGATGTAACCTTGAACATTTAATCAGATGGATAACATCTGTGTTTCAGCGCCAGGAAAATGGTTTTGCAGAGAGGTGCAGGAGGGGTCCATGACAAAGACTCGAGGCTAAAAGCCCGGCAGGAGGAAAGGGTGAGGTAGAAGGTGAACTCCATCACAGATTTATGTCTCCTGCACAAAATGATTTTCAAACAGGAAAAAAAAAATCATCAGATTAAAACAGAACAATCACGCTTCAGCTTTTCTTTTCTTTTTTAAGTTAAGGTTCATGAAGACAGCTTCAGGATCTGATCAAACGGTGATTAGATGGAGACAAAATAGCCTCTGTTACACAATAAAGTTGAACATGTTTAAACATCACATGAGCAGATATGCTACATGCCAGTTTTTCAATTACACCAAGCTGGCCGTATCAGCACTGCAAACTGGAATCTGCAAGCCAATTGTGATTTCTCAACAAAGCTCTACAGCATTACATTAGCCGAATGTAATTAAAACCTTTGATACGAGTTTTAACAGGGATAAAAGAAGTATCAGCGAGATGGAGATATCTTTAAGCTTCAGTTTATCCCGGGGGGGCACACAGAGTGCACACGTTCTGAGAAAAAGACAACATTAATATTAATGCATCACCTAGCAACATGCCAAGACAGAGTTTCCTCCTTCCACCAGCCGTTGTCCTCGAAATATTCAGGCTCTGGCATGTTGCGAGAATGTGACTGAGATTGTGATTCAACTGCTTTTTTTTTTTTTTTCCCAAGCTTACAGCACAAGAAAATGTTGCATTGCAAGTCCAAATGAGCCCCAACAGGGCACTGCAATCAATCAGCAGGTGTAATAGGCAGCCAAAACGGCAGCTTCAAATGAGCTCACCCTCTAAACATGGCATCAGAATCAGCTAGCGCAAATTAACCAACCACGGTTTCCTTCAAAATGTTGTTTGCGGCACAGAAATGTGGAAAATGTGGCAGCGTGAACTGAGAATCTCCTCCACCTCAGAGCCCTTACCAAGTGCTCAAACGAAACAGATTATACATGCATCACTGACACACGCACAGTGTGCCTGTTGTTTCTTTTTTCTTTCCTACCCAGCTCTATCAGATTACTCTGTTCCAACTCAATTTGCTTGTTTGATAGGCACATCTTCCAACAACACAACTTCCTGCATCTGCACTCTCAGAAACAGGGGTACAGTGAGAGCCCACTTCTGTCCCTGCACTTAAAATCTACATAATCTACCATCTAGTGCTAAATATTGGACCTAGGACCAAAAAGGTACACATATATTCCCAAGCAATTAAAGGTACACATTAACAGCTTCTGTCAAAGGGTGAGAGGCAGGGTACACCCTAGACAGGTCACCAGCCTGTCGCAGGGCTGTTGCAGTATCAGGAAAGAGTAATTTTACTTTAATCTAAGATTTTACTGTTTATTTAATGCATTCTAACACATTTCATTCTGTATGCGTTTTGTATAGTGGCAGCACGGTGGTGGGGAAGTTAGAACTGTGACGTCACAGCAACAAGGTTCTGGGTTTGAACCTTCCTGGGATCTTTGTTCTCTCTGTTCCTGGTGAATGGCTCTTGTTTCATCCCAAGGACCAGAAGTTAAGTCAGTGGTTGTCAAACTACGACACAGGACCATGCATACAGATACTGTACGGCATGGTTGACCAGGGAAAAAATATGGACCCAGGTGGTCCAAATTAGAGAAATTAAATTAAAGTGGTCAGTAAAACTAAAAAATTGTTCCATAAATACCAATCCTACAGATTAGGGCTTGGCAATTAATTAAACTTGTCTTCCAAACGTTTTGAAAATAGAACAATCAGGATAAAACTATAACATTTTATTTTCCCTACTAAGATAGTTTTTTCTTTTACCCTTGTCTTTTTGCACTCCTTTCCTTTAGAAGAGTACACCTGATTTATACCTCCCTCTAAAAGCTAAAACATACTAACTGTTTAATTCACCTCCAGCAAAGATCACTAAAAGAGAGCCTTCGGTCAAACAGATCAGTCTATAGGAAACAAAACTGACAAGGTGAACCTGTAACAGGATTTGTCTTTGTCTCCCGTGGCAGTACGTTAGAGGCTACTGCCCCAATGACAAGCCACTGTACCCCTAAAGGTACAATGAGGTCCTTTATTTTCTGACAGTGTAGCATTAGCAGTCTTTTACTCTTGTTACACTTGCTGTTCTTTATGTGAATCTCCCATTCAACAGAAGACTCAGGCTTGTGAAGAATGTAAGAAATTCAGTGGGTTGATAAAGCTTTTGAAGCCAATAAGTCTCAGTTGCTCCAAGACCCAAATGGAATACATTAATGAAACATTGAATTCTGACGATTTCCTTAAAACATCTTGAGAAGCCACTTGGCCTACATATTGTTGAATATGTATGTACATCCTGTTCCCCTGATGAGGGCTGTTGCTGCTAAAACATGTGGATTTTTTTTCTTATTGCTGAAGAGCCACTGACTTCTTTCATTTTTTTAATTCCTTTGCTTCTACAGTTAAAAAGTAAGTAGTGGAAATCTTATAACATATTTCATTATTATTACATTGGAACATTGCCTACGCATGAAGGTTATATACTTATAAGACTCAAATGTTATTTATAGTCCTAATTTTACAGATACTTGAAAAAGTACGTATACCCCAACATTTAATAAAACCATCAAATTTGTCAAATTATAATCTGGCGTTCTAGATTAGATGCCAATGATTAGAACCTCATTAAGAGCCTAGTTCACAGCAAGCCGCAGCGTCCAACAAGGATTTAATAAACATTAGTAGGATATCAGTTTTGATGGATGCAGACTGTACAGTGGATAATTATTTACCGAGGCCAAGGCATGGAGCCATTACTCCTGCACTGTTAGTTTTTATTTTTTAATGCTACATTACTGCCGACTTGGTCACAATAACAGCCGTAGGATACATCACACAAATCTATTATGCTCTCATGCTAGACTTTCTTTTTTGTTAGTCGTTGGAGTCAGCCAAAGATATTGTCACAATCCCGGTGATCTTTCATCTGGTACGGCTTAAAATCTCACCGTGTATACCGAGCTTTAAGAAGTGACAAGTGGAACATATTTTATTTAAACCTGGTGTTCTCTTTGCTGGCGAAGTGTGTGGTGTCAAGATCTAAAGAGCTCCGGTGGCTGCATATAAGCCTGGCAAGAGATTTAAAAAGATCTCCAAATTATTTGAATGGAGGTGTTTCAGTGTAAGGAAAACCTTCTACATATAGTTTTGATTTCAGACAGCTGCTAATTTGTCCAGGACAAATCAAGAACAGTGGAAAACAACTGTTTTTCTTTGTACTCCTTTGTGTTCTAGTTCCCTGCTTCTTCCTTCCTTCGGTGTCCCCGTGTTTCTGTCTTTGTGTTTCCCTCTGTGAGTTTTTTTTCTTTTTGCTGCTTCCTACTTTATATTCAAGGTTTGTTTTCTCATGTGTTCTACTGTCCTTTCACTTTGAGCCTTTGTTCTTTTTCCTTCTTTTCTAATTTATTTCCTACCGTCATTGGTTCTACTTTTTCAAACTCCTTCAGTCTTCTGTCAGTCCATCTGTTTGCCTTCTTTGTGTATGAGTTCCCATATTGTTTGACCCAGCCTTTGGCTTCACTTTTGTCACAGCCCCTCCTCTGACCTGCAGGGGCGGTGCCTCCTGCAGGCAGAGGTGGGTCTTGAGTAATTGGAGCCACCTGGGCACATTAATTTAGGCAGGGCTCTGCTAACCATTCTCCCCTCTCTGTTCCTCCAGGTAAACCCAGTTTGTCTTTTGTTTTAGTTTGGTTTTGGGTTGCAATATTCATCCAGATTTACACATACATGTCCACTCACTCATGCATTGCACACACTTAACATACTGACATATCCACATCTCATATTTGTTATCTTTCTTTAGGTTTTGAGTATACTTTTCAATAAAAACTATGTTCATTGGCCTATACCTTCCCCTCCCCTCATTTTTTTGTCATGGACCATGAACCAGCCTGTGACACTTTTTAGTCATACGCTTAATTAAAGCTTGCTTTCTGTTTTCCAGAGATTCCTCTTGCATTGGCATTTGGGCCGTCATTTGGAAATGCGCAAAAAAAAAAAAAAATCTCCAAGAACCCACAAATTCATTGCAGTGATCTAAACAAAGGAGGGAAGTAAACACACACACACACAAAACAATTTGCAGACAGTATGCAAATGTATACAAAGAATTGTATTGTTCCTCAGTAATAAGAAAAATCAACAAGTCTCAGCACCAACTGCCTCCATGACGGGAACATGACATCCATATTTAGCAATATTTAGGCCAACTGGCTCCTCCAGAGCTCCTAGAACAGAATGTCAGAGTGAAGCATAACTTAAGAAAAAACCAAACTCAATATTTTATTCATTCAATCCATATGGGTCTCTGTTCAGCTGAGACATAATATTGGCATGCAAACAGCTGAATTCTTTTCATTTTTCACATAACTTCACGAGTCAACAGTGTTACTGAATGGTGTGCACAGAACTTGGCAATTAACTTGAAGAGTACAAAACAAGAAAAATAAAAGCAAAGTTAAAAGAAAGTGCAAAAAGCACTAACAGCACCTCACTTCTCCATGTAGAGGCTGCTCTTCCCTAAGCCCCTCATGTTTGGGAGTTTTAAAAAGTTTTTCTTGCATCAAATGTGTCAACTTTACAACCTCAGCACACATTAAAATATATTTACAGTCTATAAAATGTATCAGCCTGGGTGATGCCACCCCGCAATGGGACACCATCCCAGCTGTCTGCTTTCCTATTAGAAATGGAATCACTTAAAAGCAGCTCTGTGATTTAGGTCTTCCCATTTAAAATTCATAAGCTGGGTAGATTTTGTGGGATTATGCATGACTTCAGCTGCGTGCTAGAGAGTCAAGTTAGGGATGGAAGCAACTGGGTCATTAAGTCTACCAATTTCATGATGTGGGCTGAGCTACAGCATAAATACAGTATGTTCACACTGGGTGTAACCACAATGTCAGTGGGCAAGATGAAGGGAAATTGACAACTAATAGGATCATGCAGTGTACATGCAGTGAATGTACTGACTCACTTTGATCTGCAGTGCACACTCTACATGTAACTACGTTATTTATTTGTTTCTGACTCGTTTTCTTTTCTTTTGACCATGTCCAAAAAACAACCCAGTGGGTTGATTATGTAACCTGTTTTATAAATTTTAGTTACGTTTTAAGTAATCAACCTCTTGTTCAATTCAATTTTATTTATATAGTGCCAAATCACAACAAACAGTCGCCTGAAGGTGCTTTATATTGTAAAGACCCTACAATAATTACAGAGAAAACCTAACAGTCAAAACGACCCCCTATGAGCAAGCACTTGGCAACAGTGGGAAGGAAAAACTCCCTTTTGACAGAAAGAAACCTCCAGCAGAACCAGGGTCAGCGAGGGGCAGCCATCTGCCAAGACTGGTTGGGGGTGAGGGGAGAGAGACAGGACAGGAGAGAGAGACAGGAAGTAGGGCTAAAAAGAAATATCAAAATAGTTAAACACACCTGGTAAAATGCTGCCCCTGGCAGTATTCTGCAGTGAGTAATAACAAAGACTGTCTTTAAAGCTGTAAATACTACAGTATAATCAATAGTAATGCACATATACAGTATAAAGAATAGTATGTGTAAGTATAGTAATGGTCATGAACAATGGTTTTTCCTGAAGTTAGACACCAGATCTTACAGACAGGAACTCATTTTCATGAATAAGGTGAGATCCTAGTTACACCACATTTTAGCTTAGCATGAAGACCTTGCTACTGACTTTCTAGTTCAAATTAGCATATCCAGCTCTATAATGGCTCCAAATTACCATAATGTCTCTCATTTGATAGTCCTGTACAACAACAAAACTGTAAAGCAACATTTGGTGATTTGAAAGGGGGGCTGTCACTCCAGTATTTCTTGACAAGCAATGCTCTATTCATCTGATTCACTCATTCTTGGCTAGCTATTTCACACTCCATCCAGCCTGCATGCTTAGCTAGACTAACTGCATTTTAACTAACTTCTTTGTTAATGCAAAGACATATCAAATATTTATCCTGTCAGTCTTCTGTGATATGCCAATTTAACAAATGTTGAGCTGTTCATTGAATGTGAAAAAGCAACTGCTTATTTAAGCACATGCTAGACTAAAACCCATGATGCACAGAAAACACAAATTGATTAATGGACAACACTGCTGGGAACAACTGCTTACCGCAATGTAAGAGAAGTTTACTTCTTGAATTATCATAGTTTCATTCCCAATAATACTGAAGTGGTAAGAGCCAGTGTTGCTTTAATTTAAATGTGAAAAGAGCATTGGATCAGCGGTTCTCTAATAAGACAGTGTGGGTGCCCTTAGTGGCGACACTTTGGTAAACAATGTATATGAAGCAAAAGTTCACAGCTAAGAAATATAATGAGAGCTACATCGTCCCTGGTGTAGGCACTGATTCAAATGCTAATTACCCAAGAGCCCACAGTGGCTTTGGATGTTCAAGGGTATTCAAGCACCGGTTTCGTGTCAAAAACTTTGAATTAACGCAGCACAAATTTTGAATTATAGATCTGATAACAGCTTTTGTGGTGTGACCAAAAGCTGCGGATGAGACTAAAGGAGCATAGAAAATGAAAAAAAGCCCAACCACTGTTTTCCTTCACAAAAAAAGTGCAGCTACATAACTGTGTGTTCAATTTAGCAGAACTGACTGGTGCTTTAGAATTAACTGTACATAAAAAAAGTGTTTTATGCCAAATTTTTTCATGCTACTTGCTGATTTTTATTTTTATTTTTTTTATGTTAGCGGTATTTATCTAACTAAGGTGCCCCCAGGGCAACATACACTTCTCAGCTGCACTAAAGATACGCTGTCAGGAGTTACATGAGCCTTTGGTCTCAAATAGGAGAAAAAAAACATTATTATGTTTGATGTACAGTGTTTTGTGCTGGGTTATATATTTTCATCTCCAGGCAATGCAACTCCCATTCCTAATGCCAACAAAACTGACACTTTTGCTGTCTTCATTTGTACTTTATGAACGTTATTATCATTTGCACTACTTTTCATTTCACTAGCGCACAGACAGGATGTACCTGCATAGAAAGAGCTTATGTCTCAATGTGTTTCCTTCCGTAAATAATTGAATTGAAAATTGGAAGACAGTGAGTTTCTCTTCTGCTCCAGCGAGTGTCTGAAGCAATAAAAACACGTCTTGTCTAAATAGCACAATGGCAGTTTATCGGCAGCTTTCTGCCACTTCTTTTATGCAGCTGATGCTGTATGCAGCTGTCTGCGGCAGACAGACTCATTATTTTGTTGTTTTGCAATTATGGGTCAAATGAATGAAATGCTCAAACGGGGACAAACACATTACTATTCTCATTTTCCAGTTTCCATCCAGCAGAACATGCTAATATAAACTCAATGAAAGGACACTGAGGTCATCCAGGAAGTCTAAATATTCTGAATATAAAGGGAGAATATTCAAGACAGAAGCTTGTTAACAAAACAGAACCTCTGCAATAGTTTGGACAGTTCTGCGTATTCAACTTTA
The DNA here is from genome assembly GCA_030220045.1 of Australoheros facetus. Classification (NCBI taxonomy): domain Eukaryota; kingdom Metazoa; phylum Chordata; class Actinopteri; order Cichliformes; family Cichlidae; genus Australoheros; species Australoheros facetus. The sequence goes on from JASGAU010346978.1 coordinate 22,408, forward strand.
ATTTATTTTTTTTCTATTAATACACGTGTCCTCATTTTTCTTTATGGTTTCAAATAGGCTGAAAACATGTGTCCATGCACCCAAGTTTAGTAGCATTTTAATGAACTCTGTGTCCAATGACGTCTTGTGTGCAATCATATATATATTTAAAGTGAGACAATATTACTTCACACGGCCTGTGGCCACAAGTGGGAGTTACAGAATAGACCCGGTTCAGCGATTTGTATAACAAAGCAATATTTAGCAAACACTGACTAATCGAGACCAAGTGGTTAAGGTCACTGTTGCTTGTAAAGCCCAGAGTGAAGAATATGCTGTTATACTGTTATAGTTATTATATTTGTAAATGATTTCTGATCGATTGGTAATTTGCACTGCGTCATTCTTACAGCTTTATTTTAGTGTTTTGCAGAAAACTAAGGATGAAAACTTACATCCTTATATCTACTTAATTTAGTTAAAGTGATTACAGTGTTGCTACATTACAATGATTAAACTGTATTTCAGCTTACAGTACAATAGTCAAAATGACCTACAGGTTATAACAGACCAAGTGGGCAAAGCTGTTGTTGCTAGAAAAATCTCTGAGAATACTGAAGGGATGCTTTTTAATTATTATTACCCACTCATTCATAACTTTTAATATGTAAAAATAAGAATATGGCATTTCTTACATAGTTTTGCTGGATGGAAATTATAGTACGCTTAATATACTGTAAGTGATTACAGAGTCGCTAAACCTAAAATATCACTTTACGTGAATACAGAGCGTCTCTTTCTATGGTTATACTTGTACCACATAAGATCCAGCCAGATTGTTTTTTAATACCACTGACGAGCCCCTGTCACATTAACCATGCGGCACTCCTCTCCTTAAGTAAAAAGCATTCAGGAGGAATACATGCACTGAGTCCTGCTATAAGAGAAGCCGGAACTGCCTCTACTTTCTCTTGAACCTGTCTAACAGCCTTATTTGATCAATAAAGCAACTGTTGATCTCTTCTTTTTTTTTTCTTATCAAATAATTGTTTCAGCTCTACATGACAGCTTTCAAATCCTTAGTTGTTTTTGGTGCAACACAGAGCAATGTCTTGACACATGAGAGCCACAGAGACTGAAACACTCCCATTTGCCAGTCTCAATAAATTAGAACACACCTTGGTGATCTGGCCTTTTTTTTTTCTGTTGTTTGCTCATCGTGTAAAAACTACACAGGGGGCCGAGTGACTGCCGAGGGTTTTGGGCAGTATGGTCAGTGCCAGAAACGGTTTGCCTCACATACATTTCATGTGTGCCACCAGTGTGACCACGCACATTTAGCATGAATCATGGTGTCAAAGCTGTGACCCTTGAAAGAGAAACTAACAGGCAAAAAAAAAAAAAAAAGAGGAATGAAACACATCTCCACTCGCTCCTGTCCTGAAATCTCAATTTCACTCTGGCTCCTCCATTGCCTTGACAAGGTCAGGCTGGCAGCAGGAATTCGTCTCGCCCCCTAATCTGGAGATTACATTCTCGGCGGCTGGGCGAGGCCCTCCCCCCCTTTCCCTTTCCTGTTTTGCCTCTCTCCTCGCAACCCTGCCAGCCTGGCTCTCTACTGCGGGGTAACGAGCCAAGACCCACTTACAGTGTGGAGATAATGTCCGCGGATTAAGACAGAGAGCCCCTCGAGTGAAGCCTCTTTCATTTCAGTATCTGGCCTGTGAAGCATCATAAATACAGCCAGTCAGACTCCACTCTGTGAATGTTGGTGGAAGTCAAACTCTGTCCTCTTATGACGTGTATGTAAGCATATGATCCTAATCCAGTGGTAATGGCTACAGCATTACACAAATACAAAAGAACATTTTCACAGCAAAAATCATGGGAACTTTAGGGATGGTATTGTCACCCTCGGGGTGAGTTACCAATTTAAAATGGCCGTGTAAGAACATTAGAGTTCCCTGAAGATCCCCTTGGGTGGCAGGGTTGTTCAAAGAGCACGAGTTTGGATTTTCAGGCCATTTAACGCCTTAAAGAAGCCATAATTGCTACAGGCTTCAACCTTGTGTGACAGCATTTCTTATATCTTAGGCCTGGGTTGTTTGTTTACCATTAAGATAGTTACAGGGTGCATTTATCTCGGCACCTATCCATTTAGATACATGCTCACAGTGAGATTAAAGATGCTCTCAACCTGCCAAAGGTTTGCTTAACAAATTTGCAAATCCAAGGAGTTCTGAGCAGCTGCATTAAACAGCCAGGCTTTCCAGGATAGTTTACTTTTAGTTTGTGGTGAAAAGCACCGTTTTGAAAACGGCAGAAACCACGTTAAAAACAAAAACTGCCGATTGTCGTGGTCAGTGCATTATCTTTGGTTCATGTTGTTATCCTTAGTTTTTGCTGAGCTGTTCCATCTGCTTCGTAGAAAATAGATACTAGTGATCATAAAAAAATGGATCCTGTAATTGAGCCATTTCTATGACCTTGCCATCAACAGAACACACAAGTGATAAGTGGATTCATGAATATAATTAAAAGACATACTGTATGACTTGCTGACTGTGCTATATGCAGTGGATGTAAGCGCCAAAGCAAACGTATAGAACATTCAAAGTTTTGGCCTAAAAACTGCTGAATATGGAATGAGGTTGATCCCCAAACATCCTATATAGGTTAATATTATTCCCCCATACATAATTCAACATATTTCTCATCATAAAATATTCAGTTTTTCACACAATAGATTAGAATTTATCAAACAGCTCAGAAGTTTTCTAAAAGCAGCAAGATAAGCAAGATCTTATATTAAATAAACCCTGTTTGTCAGACATTTTAAGAAAAATACATTTTCTGTATATGTTTTCTGACAGAGTCTAGTATCACTGATAAAAATATCCTGCCCTATCTACATAATAAAATTAAGGCAACTATTTGCATAATTTATTTATGTTGATCAAGCAAGACTGTTCATTGTTTAAAGTACTTACTTATTTCTTTACATGAAATATAAAATTCAAGTAAAGTGAACTTAATTTTATCAAGTAGATCAAGCAAAACTAAACTTTGTATAAATCACTCAACTTTTTCAATGTAGTAAATTAAATTAGCAAGTAAAAGCAACTTCATTTCATTATGTAGATCAAACAAAAAAACCTTTGTATAAATTACTTAATTTTGTTAAATTTATTTGATTTTTCTTAAGTAGAATTAACTTGATTTTTGCATGTACATGTAAAGCAAAACTATTTGGTAAATGGACTAGTTCTTATATTGCACTTTTCCACTCTGTCTGAGGTGACCTGCTCTACCTCCTGAGCTCCAGCCAATTTCATTTGCATTCATATATATTTTTTTATATATCTAAAATTATTTCTGAAAGTGAAATTTATTGAATTTATAACAGATTGAGCACAAATACAGATTCTATTCACTAGAATCTGTATTGAGAGTTGTTATTTTAAAGTAGCATTTCATATTGAACATGTATTCAATCTTATCTGAATTGCATGCCTGATAAT
>JASGAU010346979.1:0-13340 GCA_030220045.1 Australoheros facetus
GCCTAAAAATGTGTCTGCATACACCTCAGAAAGCATATAGCTGCGCCCCTGTCTAAAAGCAATTACGTTCTCCCAGAGCCTTTGTTTCCATGGTTTATGACTCCTGCCTCCACCCCTCTCTGCCTTAAACCTCCAAAAAGAAGTTTGAAATAACTGCAGTGACCTGATTGTAACATTTATTTATTTTATCCATTTATGAGGGGCAAACAAAATTGCAACACAATCAAGATGATTAGGCAAACTTAGCAAAGTTTGGGTTGGCTGCTTTTAAGTTTGTGTCAGTGAGTGAAAAGATGCTGCAAATGCCAGTCCTCCCGTTATTGCTTTCTCCACCTCAGTGGCAGCAGTTTAACGGGGATGGATGAGAGAGGAGTCCAGGGAGCATGGCAGGTCCACTCCAATTAATGGCTAAGTAATTTATCAGTTACCCATTTATGAGGGGCAATTAACAAAATTTACCTGATCTAATCTTAATTGTTGTCTTGTTTACTTTAAATGTGTTTTCTACCTTCCCAGGTTTTACTGAGTAGCACCTGTTAGAGGTCCAGTGGTGTTTAAATATATTGCCACATGTTTTGGTCATTTCAGTGCACCCTGAGAAAACTAAGCTCTGTAAGGATTAGACATTTTTACAGCTCTGTGCCAATTTATAGGTAATCAATCACATAATTTGCCTCACACAAGCAAATTAATCTTCAGTGGATAATTATAATATCATTAAGGAGCAGTGTATCCCTGAAAATGATGCCTAAATGATTTCATGAATCATTCCATCTGAGGTGAAAACAGAAGCCGCAGCCTGACACTGCAGAGAAGTTCAGCTTTGTTAATTTTGTCACATAGTACATTAGCACAGAGATTTCTTGGGTCATGAAGCATTATGCTGAGCTGACTCAGGATGTTATTTTCCATATGGTCTATATTTGGCACCAAAGTTCACAATAACAAAGTTTAAATTCAGGCTTAGTGAGTGTGACCTGCTCAAGTAAAGCTTTATTACCTTTAAATCTGATTAGATGAGTTTTGTACAAACACTTTTCATTTATTGTTTATATTGTAAACAATGCACCACTTTATTCTTTTTAATAAACATTTAGTTCATTGTGCAATGGAGAAAAACTGTTTCTAACTATAGTTTGACTTCATTCCCTGTGTGATAAATAAACGAGAGTCTCAAGGCTGCCCAAATGTACCTCTTGTCTTTGTACATGTTAGAGCATTTGCTCTGAGCGAGTGATTCACTCACAATGAAATCTCTGAAATCTCCAAGTAGACCAGTAGATGGTCTCAGTCTTGTAAGTATTTGCAAGTTTTATTTTTTATTTTTGTTATTTTCCTGATGCGTGTCTGCCATATAATAAAAGTCTGAAATGTCGCCCTCACTTACTTTTATTGCAGTTGTAGCTAGCATTTTTTTTTTTTTTAAATGTAAAGTCACAAGTATGTTATTAGGAATTATCCTGATGGGATTAAGTTGCTAAAGTTCTTAGTGTCTATCAGACAGCTCTGGTGTCCTTTCAGCGTAAATGAGCCAGTATCTCTTTGAAACTTAAGGTAATTTAGCTTTGCATTTGGGTAAGATGGTTTGTGTTGGACTCTTTGGCAGCACAGAACTATTCTGACAGTTTTAATGAGGTAAACAGTCTGTAGATATATTTCTCCATTTGGGGTCAAATCAACAACAAAATGACATCACAGGAAAGTGTCAGTCTGATATTCATCTCACAGAAGTGTGCCGAGTTAAGGCCATTGTCAGCTTTTACATCAAAATGAATAGAAGGAAATAAACAGATTATTCTGTTTATAAAACTAGTTTAAAGAAAATACAGTAGATTAACACTTTGCATGCAGGGGGAGATTTCTCTGTGACTGACTTTGACAGCTCCTGGGATGCCTTTGGGAAAATTTACAACTTAGCGGAACGTGATTGCACAATTAAAGTGCACAGTTCATTAATGCATATCTGCTACGTGCATGTGCTCAGAATGTTTTGTTCTGATGGCTGTCTTGACAGATAACGCATGCACAGTTCATGTTGGCCTATGGACCTGCAGTCCAGCCATGAATAATAATTATGATGCCAGGAGACACAGGAGGTCATTACTGCAGACAGTACAGTGCAGTCTGAATATTCTAATCACTAGTGCTCTGAAAATATAGATTACAGAAAGGCCAACAGAAAATAACTAAATTAATAACGGTGGTATTTTTATTTGATACTGTAGAGCAAATGTCATGATAAAACTGAAAATACAGACTGGTTTAAGTATAGGTTGACAAATCAAATACATTTGATTCAGTTTTTCCATATTTGCATTTTACAGGGTGTGTGAAGAGGCACACTCCTTATTTCCCTATAAACAGAAAAGCAAATATTCTATCAAACACACTTCACATTAAGACCATAAATGGTAAAAGCTTAATTTTTATAGCATTTTCCTGTTCTTAACCAATCAAATCACTGTGTCTCTGCATACATGCAGAAGATGGTCTCACCATTAATTTGCAGCATCATAGCAGCTGCTTCTTCCGTCACTGCTGCAGAAAAAATCACCATGAAGGATGCTGCGTCCCGGCCAATGCCAGATGTTAATGTGACATTACACACAATCTTAGCCACACACAGGTCCCAACCTTGAAGCATCCTCATGAAAAAGATCAGCTACATACACTTCAGTGATTTCTGCTGACTCAGTATCACATCTGCTCCATCTCCATCCCCAGTGTCATTGGTGTCTCGCCCCCCTTTACACTGATTACCAGGTTAGAAAAAAACAAACAAGATCAAGCTCGCTCTCTTTTTTGTGAACAAGCACTAGTGATGCGAGAGGCTGATTAAGCCGTTCCACACTCACTTGATAGTGATTTTATGATGACACCAAATCACAAACACAAATTGCTATTATTCCCTTAACAAAATAAGATTTATATTAGCACTGAATCCAGCCACATAATTTGCCATGTGGCACCAGAGGCAAAATAGCCACATTTATAAACAGGGACATTTATTTATAAATGGACTGAGGAGTGGTCCAAGGAAAAGAAAGTAAAAAAAATAAAATAAAATAAAGAGGCAAATTCTAGAGCAACAGATGGTGTGAAACTACTTGAGATTTAGTGCATGACTAAAAAACAAAAAAAACAAAACTGCTGCCAAAAAGTACTTGAGCCTATTTCATAAGTATAAATGAGATAAAGTGCAATGGAGTGGCATTTTACGGTCTTCAGATTAACGGCTGATGTAAATTTGTTATTATGTAAGATGTTCAACTCTTGACTGTTTGGGGCTCAGAAGTACAAACAATCTGAATAATATGAATAGTGAGATAATAATATGCCGGCACATTTCCGTGCAGTCTCTCAGTGGCTGAGTTTTCTTTCTTGTTTTGAAAATTGAGAAGATGGATAATTTCTTTGTTTGATTCGTGTTATTTTTTTTTTTCTTGGTGAGTTCTTCATCAAGATACATTTCCATTTTTGGCTAGTGGTTCATGTTTGGTCCATAAAACCTCTTCAAATCTCAGATGAGATATACACAGAGGTCCTACAGGAAACTGCCCAATCCCCCCACCACCCATCTCAATAGCCTTATCTGTGATGTGCAATTGATGAACTTCTGAAAGACTCCGGGTCTCACCATTATGGATGAAGTCACAGAGAAACGAGGTGCTTGGTTCATTTCTCTCTCACTGACAGATAAGCACTGTCTGTCAGCTTGATTGACGTATCAAAGAAGAGCAAGAAGATCAGCCTCTGCCATTGTTGGGGGGACTTGCCTCCTAGATAGGCTTTCTCTGTCACTCTCCCAATTAGTTTTTAATGTAAACAAGCCACACAGAAAGACATGTTTGCTTTGTTTGCAGCCCAAAAGGGTTTTTGTAATGCTGTCATATTTATAGTACAATAAGCCCTGAGAAATAAATACAGGTTTTCCGCAGGGTAGTAAAAGGTAGTAAATTAAATGAGCTCTAATTAAAGCTATTAAAAGGTTGTAAAAGGTAACAAACAGAATTTGACTTGGTAGTAAATTTTTCATCACCCCTTAAATATATTTTAACTTTTCCATTAATGCAGACTTTTGTTTTAAGTTTGTTTAAAATCTGTATAGAAATATAACTACTCAGCAGGACCTGAGCTGACGTTGATAAATTCGAGTGGTTCTGCTGTCCGATCTGCTGTGCGCATGCGCTGTCATGGATCGATGTGCTGTGGCTTTATTTTTCTGGGGTTTTTTTTTTTCGTTTCAGGGGGTTGGCAGGCTGTTTTCTCCTCCTCTTGTGGGCGGGGCTGGAGGCTGCCGTGCGGAGGCTCTGCACACCTGTAGCGAGTTCATTCATCAGGATGATATATAAGGGTCTGTTCTGGCCTCCTGTCCTTGTCAGAGTGTCTGCGAATGCCCGGGGTAAAATGTCCTAGTCAATCCTCTAAACAGCAGCAGTTTTGTGAGGACTCTCATGTGTTTTTGTGCTTGAGTTTTTGGTACTGGAGGCTCTGTGCGTAACCGTGGAGCGTTGTTCATTTTCTCTGCAGAAATCATCTTGTTCCTTAGCCCGCCTGCCTCCCCTCCTGAAGAAAACATCACATCGCTCCAGCCATCTGCCTCTCCCTCAGGACTTTGTCATACTGCTCCCCACGAAAGCCTCCTCCTCCGCTATCTCCCTATGTCCATTCATGTAATGCTTACTACAGTCCCTAACGCATCTGTCCCTCTCCCTCCGTCTAGACCGACCCCTCGGTGGTTACACCCCCTCCTGCAGTTTCTTAGAAGTTGGAGTACAGTTTTAAGAGAACCTCTGAGCGCCATCCCCTGGTTTATGGTGTTTTTGTTGGTGATAATAAATTGCTTAACCCACTATAGTCCTGCCTCAGTCCCATAACATACTGTTATGGGGACTCGAGAATTCAAGAAAACGTTTGTTCATCCCGATTCTGAGGGGAATACTGCTCGGAAATTGCTTAGGCTTAAGCAGGGAATCAGAAGTGTAGCGGAATTTGTCATCGTGTTTCGTACTATCGCAGCGGAGACAGGTTGGCCAGACAATGCCTTAAGAGATGTGTTTTTTCAAGCGAAATGAAAAAATGAAGGATCAGTTAGTTTCCCGGGATGAACCCGCCTCTTTCGAAGCTTTGGTAGCCTTAGCTCTGAAGGTAGATAACTGCCTCCGTGAACGAGCCTTGCATAAGGACTTCATTTCCCAGCCACCCTCTGGGGTTCTGCAGTTCATGCCCACTTCCTCACCGCTTCCGCCTGCCGGGGATCTGGCGTTGGGTCCTGTGCGCCCGGCTGAACCAATGCATATCGGCAGAGCTAGGGTAACGCCAGAGGAGCGGCGCCGGCATTTTGCGGCGCCGGCATGTTTATATTGTGGACAAGGTGGACATTTTGTGGCAAACTGTCCCCTGCAGCCAAAAAGAGGATCCCACCGGTGAATTCGGGGATCCTGGTGGGTGGTGCTCAACAAGATTCCCCTTTTCGTTTGTTATTACCAGTAACCTTTGTCATAAATCAAGACACTCTCAATTTTCAAGCTTTAGTAGATTCCGAAGCTGAGCAGAGTCTGTTGGATCAGGATTTAGCTAAATAGATCGGTGTGCATGTAAAACCTCTCTCCATCCCCATATCTGTTTTTGGATTAAATGGCAGCTTGTTGGCCAAGATCACCCATCGAACTGTTCCTATTGAGATAGTAGTCTCAGGTAACCATCATGAACGTTTGTGTTTTCTTGTTTTTTCGGCCCCCAGTACACCTATTGTGTTAGGACACTCATGGTTAAGCACACACAATCCGCAATACAATTGATCAGAGGGGAGGGTGGAGACTTGGAGTAGCCAACTGTTTGAGATCAGCGGTACCACCAGGGGTAGCCAACCATCCTATTCCCAAAGATCATGTCCCAGATTTATCTAACGTCCCTCCAGAGTATAATGATTTATACCTAGTCTTTAGCAAGGAACAGGCTCTTTCTCTCCCCCCACATCGATCATATGACTGTGCCATTGATCTGCTCCCCGGAGCACCACTTCCCGCCAGTCAGTTATATACAATTTTCTGGTCCTGTGAGGGAGACCATGGAAAGCTACATTAAAGACTCCTTGGCAGCAGGTATATCAGACCATCCTCTTCTCCGGTGGGGGCGGGGTTCTTTTTTGTGTCCAAGAAAGATGGTACGCTCAGACCCTGCATTGACTTTAGAGGTCTTAATCAAATCACGATAAAGAACAAATACCCTTTGCCCTTGATCAGTTCCATTTTTGAGCCATTGCAGGAGGCTTCCCTCTTCACTAAGCTCGATTTGCGCATTGCTTAACATCTGGTGCGCATTCGAGAAGGTGACGAATGGAAAACTGCATTTAAGACTCCTTTGGGCCAGTTCGAGTATTTAGTGATGCCATTTGGGATGACTAATGCTCCGGCCGTTTTTCAGTCACTCGTCAATGATGTTCTCAGAGACTTTTTGAATGTGTTTGTATTTGTGTACCTAGACGACATATTGATTTTCTCCAAGTCTCTCGTTCAGCATCGGATTCACGTACGGAGTGTACTCCAGAGGCTCTTGGAGAATTGATTGTCTGTGAAAGCTAAAAATGTGAGTTTCACGTGTCTTCTATCTCATTTCTGGGCTACATCTTTGAAGGAGGGCAGGTGAAGACGGATCCAGCAAAGATTAAGGCAGTAGTGAAGTGGGAGACACCTACCTCCAGGAGGAGCTTGCAGCAGTTTCTCAGATTCGCCAATTTCTATCGCAGGTTCATCCACAACTACAGCCAGATAGCCGCACCTCTTACACGACTTACCTCTGTTAAGACTGAATTTCACTGGACTCAGGAGGCTGAGGCTGTTTTTAAGCACCTCAAGGAACTGTTTACCACAGCTCCCATTCTAGCACACCCCATCCCAGACCGCCAATTTATTGTTGAAGTAGATGCCTCTGATTTAGGGGTGGGGGCTGTGTTATCCCAAAGGGCGGGCCCAGGGGAGAAGTTGCGGCCGTGTGCGTTCCTTTCTAGGCGCTTAACTCCTGCTGAGCAAAATTATGAGATTGGGGACAGAGAACTCTTGGAAGAGTGGTGTCATTGGTTGGAGGGGGCACAACAGCATTCGTCATTTGGACCAATCACAAAAACTTGACTTACCAGAAGGCTCAATGCCCCTCAGGCTCGGTGGTCCTTATTTTTTGGTTGCTTCGATTTCCATATCTCTTACCGCCCCCGCCCCGGGTCCAAGAATGTTAAAGCCGATGCTCTGTCCCGTTAGTTCTCCTCGGGGAAGGCTCCAGTTGAGCCTGGATGCATCCTTCCAAGTTCTTGTGTGGTCTGAGCTATTCTCTGGGAGGTGGAAGAGTCCATTCAGCAGGGGCTTGATGTTGAGCTGGATCCTGGGACGGGATCTCCTGATCGGCGGTTTGTCCCTTCACCCGCTCGGTCAGCGGTGATTCACTGGGGGCTCACCGCTAAATTCTCTTGTCACCCAGGAGTGAGTAGGACCCAGGCTTTTCTCAAGCGGTATTTCTGGTGGCCTTCTTTGGACAGGGATGTGAAAGAATATATAGGAGCGTGTAGCGTTTGTGCCCGAAATAAGACTATTAACCAACCGCCCTCTGGATTGATCAACCCCTGGCTGTTCCTTACAGACCTTGGTCCCACATTGCTGTAGATTTTGTAACAGGATTGCCACCGTCTAGTGGTAAAAAAGTCATCCTCCCCATAGTTGACAAGTTTTCCAAAGCCGCCCACTGCCTTGCACTCCCTAAGTTGCCCACTGCATTAGAGACTGCTAATCTGCTGATTGAACACGTTTTCTGTCTTCATGGTATCCCCGCGGAAATAGTGTCCCCCAGTTCATCTCTCAAGTATGGAAGACTTTGTGCTGCACTGGGAGCCAAGGTTAATTTAAGTTCAGGTTTCCACCTGCAAACCAATGGGCAAACAGAGAGACTTAATCAGGAATTAGAGGCTGCCCTCTGCTGTGTTGCCTTCGACAATCCCTCCTCCTGGAGCACCTATTTACCTTGGGTTGAATATGCACATAACTGCCAGACCTCCTCTGCCACTAAACTATCTCCTTTTGAGGCCTCCATAGGATATCAACCTCCCCTGTTTACGGAACTGGAGAGGGACTTGGCTGTCCCATCTGTCCAGCATTACCTCCAGCGGAGTCATCGGGTGTGGGAGAGCACCAGACGGGCACTCCTCTGTGCGCGAGATCAGACTCCACGATACGCTCCAGGACAAAAGGTTTGGCTGTTGGCTAAAGACATTCCCTTACGGTCTCTTTCCAGAAAGCTAGCTCCTCGTTTTATTCGCCCGTATGTGGGAAAATTTAAGTTTTCACTACTTTAGCTGTGTCCAAATTCAGGGGTCGCATTCTTCTAAGGACCCGTCCTCCATAGATCGGGTCCTTCGTGGCCCACGAAGACCGCAAAGGCCGGAAGTGAACGGCTTTGAAATAGGACGGTCTAGCCTTCATATCTGTGTCACCTGCCCCCACCTCTGCGTAGCTCATGTTGTCTAGCAACCATGACAGTGCAAAGCACAACTGTGGAAAAGCAGCTGGTTAAAAGGAGAACGAACTTTTGCTCCTTTTTGTGATTTAATTTTAAAACTTTAATTCAAAATAAGCTGTTAAAAGAAGCTTAACACATTTCAACATCAAGGAATACAGCTGAGTGAATGATTGATTTCCAACTATATTAAGTGAGACATTAATGTTGAATAAAACTATCCAGTTATGATGCTTAACTTTAATTTTCACGCAAACCAATTTGCTGAGGAACACATGAAACACTGAACCAAACCAAACATCAATAAGTGAATTATAACTTCCACTCAGCGGCGAAAGCCAGCGGGGGTTTGAAAAGGATGTGTTGACAGTCGGGCGTTCTCTCCGGCTAAAGCGAGCTTCAATAGCCTGGTCAGCAGACAGGTAGCGAGGCGGGCTGCTGGTAGAGCAGCGGCAACGGACAGCTCCAAAAACAGCGGAGCACTTTTTGCAATTAAGCGATATTTTGATAAAACGAGCTGATATTTGAGGTTTACACATTAACATTCTCGCCTGAAAAGATCTTTTAAAAGTTTATTTTGTGTCACAGAAACAGTCATTTTTCAAACTTTTTGGCCGCTATTCCCCGCCAATTTTTGTCTGAGTTTTGGTGCACAATGAATCATGGTATATGGTAGGCCATGGAGGATACACCGGACCCATCCTTCAAGTTCGAGAAAATAAGGACGCATTTGTTGACCGCATTTGGAGGAGTCTTCGAATTTGGACAGCCTTCGTCGCCTTGCTGTGATGTAATCGGCCTACAAATGCAGCCTTCGAAGGATGTGGCCCCTGAATTTGAACACAGCTTTTGGCTTGATGACCCGGCATTCAATGACCCTCTGGAGTCCAAGGACGCGCTGACGTGTCAAAATGACATCGCCGATTTGAGATGACGTAGCATCGGGACACTGCTGCCGTGAATCGAAAGAGCAGACTTCAAACTTCGTACCAGTTGTTAAATTATGTTGATAGGCCAAGTAAAACCAAAGTTATGCCTAATAATTTAGGCCATGCTTTTTCCTGTATATTGTCCTCACCTTCGATGCGCGTTTTGTGCAGAAATAAACGGAGAAAACGTGAGTTTCGCTAACAGGAAGTGCTTGCTAATAAAAACAAAACAAAACAAAATAATTCCCGACAACCCCTTTCCTACTGGTGGAAAAAATGCACCATATCAACCAATCAGGAAATTATCCGGTAACAACATGCATTTGGCTGCTGAGGAGCAGGTGAAAAAGTGGTAAAAGAGACAACATTTCTGGCAGGTTTTGCCTGTGATGGCCCCTCAGTCTTGTAGAGGACAGAAACAGTTTTTTGAGGTGGCATAAATAATTTGTCTAGCATCTTAATGTGAGTCCTGATTGCTCTGCAAATAGTTGTACAGGAAAATGCCAGAGACCTTTCCTTGCATTTTAATGTGAATAGTTGTATATAACTTTATTATTTACTATAGTTTTGCACAAATTTTGAATATTTACAACTTATATTTGCATTTTAATGGTAAAAATAATTTGTTAAGCATGTCTGTGATTTTTACAGTGAAAAAAATCTAACTTTTTTCTACTTGGATTTTATGTTTTTATGTGATAAGGCCAACGTGTTAATACAGTACGTCAAAATGAAAGAATAACTATCCAGTCACACACATGAGGTGGTGCTGAAAAAAATGATACCAAACAAGGCATAGTAAACAGTTTCTATTTACAGTTTAATGTCACCTATAAAGTAGTCAAAAATGGCCAAATATACCCAGACCCCAGAGGGTTAACCCGGTCATGGGGAATGCTTGAGAGGTGTTTTGTAAACTGTGCAGAAAAAATATAAATTTGACCTGGAATGGTGTGATGGCGATCAAATCACACAGAGCATCCACCATTTACCAGCAGCGGATTAGTGCGGGCGGGAGCAGACCCCTATTTTGTTTTTTGGTGCTACACAAAGCACTGCAACTGCAACCTCAAGCTCAGCTACGAGCACAAGTATTGCCGTCACACCTCAGCAGCAAACCAGTATTCCAATATTCTACTGGAAAATATTCTATTGGAAAATAAATCATTGGCTTGTGAAACTTGAATTTCATTGCATTTTGTTTATATTCTTAAAAAAAACAAATTTCCTGAGTCTTTTTGAAATGTGTTTGGAATATTAATATGTATGAGGTCTTAGTCAAGACAAAGTCACAGTTACACCTTCAAGTAAGTGGGATAAAGTTTTGTCTTCGGTGAGAGAGGCTATCATCTTACATGGTTTAGTGCTGTGAATCCACCGCTACCCCAAAAAAGGCTGCTGCTTGATTTTGTGCTGGTAGTAAAAATATTGTAGAGGTAGTAAAAATAGGTAGTAAAAGATAGTAAACTGAACTCTAGGATTCCTATACAGTATAAAGCCTGAAATAGCAGACTTCAGCAAAAGAGGGTGGAGATAGTAAGTGATGCTCCAGAATGGCCAGCAGGCTCCTGGATGCATGTCTGGAATTAGTGACTGCACTGAAGAAATAAAGTATACTTTGAAATTCCAGAAAGCTAATCAGTTTGAAGTAAAAAATGCAATTATTTTTCATTTGGCCTTTGTTGTCTCATTCTCTCACTCTCACTCTCTCACACACACACACACACACACACACACACACACACACACACACACACACACAAGAAAGAAAACAAATGAAAAAGTGTCATTGAGCGATATAGCAGCCACAGACTGCTGCTTAACCAACTGAACAAATAAGAGCTTTGAGCCCTCTATGAGTTATCAATATTAATCTTAGTCATCGTGCAGGAGAAAATTTTATCTGCAGAGGCGCGCTTACTCCAACACATCATAAGTAAATAAAAGCTTCTAAATACTGACCGAGAGGCCAATGTCACACAGCAAGATCGAGTGACAGTTTCACAATGAAGGACCAAGAGCAGTTCTTTCCTTTGACAGAGCAGCAGGCAGTCAGCCAAAACACCCTTATCCTCAATTCACCACAGCTCAAATGAGGCTTCAATTATTTAGTCAGAGACCAACAAGGAATGTTAAGAAGACCTTTCACACATTTTTGTCCTTACAAGGGTGTGAGTTGAATTTCTCTGAGTTTTTGACAGGTTTCTAAACACCTGAAGGTTTTTCAAAAAAAAAAGAAAAAATGCGTGTAGTGAATTTTGCTGCAGGGAGTCACATTAAACACATTCACATCACAATACCAAGGAGGTTTGTCTGACAGAAGTTGACATTAAGTGTTTCAAACCTGCACTGACTTCCTGGTCTGTTCCTGTTTGACAATACATAACATTACAAACAGCACAACATAAAGGTGTGAGGAAAACAACCCGTACCAAGAGCAACCGAGGGCTCACTGGGGTTTCATACATCAAAGACTGGAAGTGCCAGGCTGCCGAAAATCACAGAAGCTGTTTTGCATTCACCTCTCCATCCTTCAAAAGCTGTACGGGTACCAGCCCGAACGGAGAATCCCCAGAAAAGTAATTGGAAATTCAGCCCCACACTAGGAGCCGCCATTTATCAGACAGCTGTACAGTAGTATTTTACCTAGCTACTTTAGTGTTGACATGATTGATAGTTTTTCACAAGTTGTTTGTTACAGATGAGTCTTATGATGCAGCTGAGCAAGTAAAGTGTATTCATGTTTGGCCAGTCGTCACTGTAGTTTAGGATGCTGCAAACTGGCATTTGCAGCATCTTTTTACTCACTAACACAAACTTAAAAGCAGCCAACCCAAACTTTGCTAAGTTTCCCTAATCATCTTGATTGTGTTGCAATTTTGTTAATTGCCCCTCATAAATGGATAGAATAAATAAATGTTACAATCAGGTCACTGCAGTTATTTCAAACTTCTTTTTGGAGGTTTAAGGCGGAGAGGGGTGGAGGCAGGAGTCGTAAACCATGGAAACAAAGGCTCTGGGAGAACGTAATTGCTTTTAGATATCAACAGGGTTTTCACTGCCTTGTGGTAGGTCAAATGTGGTTATAGTACTGTTTTAGGGCAGGCTCCGAGGGTGGGCACAGAACGAGAAAAAATGTTCTACATTCGCCTTATCTATTCCTATTGAAGATTAAAATCAGGCGGAGGACAGAAACGTGCACAAAGGTACCAGAGCGAACCGCAATTAGGGCAAAGTGGAGAAACCGGGAGGGAAAGGCGGAAGACGGAGCAGAATCTCCTCCTTCCGCTTCACAGCCAGAAACACCTCCTGTCGCCTCGCTGATGTTCCATCAAAATGGCTGAGTGGTCAAATTATCCCGGGGGACTTCATTTAAAAAAAAATCTTTAAGAAATTTTGAGCAGTCAGTGGGATATCCCAGATTAATCCCAAATTAATCCCAAATACATATAAAATGGGACATTATCCACGGAGATCCTCACCACCATGTACAGCAGGTGCAGAGTCGGGAAAAAAAAATATAAAACAACCAAAAATGAAAACTTCTGATAAGTTTATTTAAAGTAGAACGATTCAATAAAAAATACATCTTGAATTAATACACAAAAATAAATATGTTGAAAAAGTAAATCCCTCACATCATTATTATAATTATTATCATTGTCGGGATTGTTGCAGAGAAAACAATTCCATATACATGTTGTTGTTTCCATGTGTAGAATGCTCGGAGCTAAAATGGACATTCTAGAATGCTGCCTTTGATCCTAGCAATAACTTCCAATTTCTCAGAAAAAAGATGAGGAGGTCAGAAATTTGAAAGAAAAAATATATCATCTTGACTGGCTGGTGGATGATGCTGCATATGACAAAGAGGCCACAGTGGCATTTCTGACCGAACAAATGGAGGCA
>JASGAU010346984.1:0-12361 GCA_030220045.1 Australoheros facetus
AAGGACCCTTTCCCCATCAAAATATTTTTGATACTTTAATCCCTGATTAGTGACTAAATATAGACCTGCAGTAGAAACGTATTTAGGAGAATGCTTGTGACTATAAAGCATTACAAGATTACGCTCACGCAGCCCCCAGTTTTTCAACATAAACACTGATGACGCAACAGCAGCAGTCAGCTGATTTACATGCAGTCAGTCTG
Source organism: Australoheros facetus (assembly GCA_030220045.1). Lineage (NCBI taxonomy): Eukaryota > Metazoa > Chordata > Actinopteri > Cichliformes > Cichlidae > Australoheros > Australoheros facetus. The sequence goes on from JASGAU010346984.1 coordinate 204, forward strand.
CACAAGCGAAGAGGCGGAGCCGGTGAGCTCAGATGGAGTGGATTAAATAGTCTCTGGAGCTTGAAAACGGCGACTGGACTTCTTTTTTTTTTTGAAGATGTTTCACCTCTCATCCGAAAGGCTTCTTCAGTTCTCAACCAAATGGTGGGGAGACCCATGTATTTAAACCCCTGTGGGCGTAGTCCGTTGGAGGTTTTTTTAAAAGATGCCACAGAGTCAACCAAAAGGAACTGGAGTGGTAAACAGTTCCAGAGCGTTGGTGCCACTGTCTGAAAAGCTCTGCCCCCCTGGTCCTTATTCTTGTATGTGGGACAACTAAAAGATTTTGATTTTGTTGTGTGAGAGGCTGTTGACTTACCTAAAATTGATCCCGGCATTTAAAAACAATTTTTAAAAATAATAATACAAAAAAGATCGGATTTGTATCGGTATCGGCGATGTAAAATATCGGTATCGGTATCGGACATAAAAATGTGGTATCGTGCCATCCCTAGTTTAAACAAAGCTCAGGCAAGTGTGACTACCTTACAATCAATGTACTGTATGAAGCTAGCACTGTGTCTGAAGAATACTACACACTGCTTACGTGGTTGTGGTCAAAGTCAATAAACTATACTGTTTAATGTTGATACAGTGATGATAATTTTATCACATCTGAGACTGTGATGCTAGAGCATCGGTTGGAGACAATTGCTCTGCTAAAGTTTGAGGAACCTGCTTTCAGAAAATCAGCGTGTACTGTCGGAGCAGCCAATGGAAAAAGCAAATTTTGCCTGCTGCTTTGTTCACAGTGGGTCAGCAGGTCGCTCCTCATGTTTATTAGCAGATTTTTATGCTGGATGGGGATTTCTATCTCCTCCTGGGATCAAACCAGGGATATTTAGCTTGTTAGGTAAATGTGTAAACCGTTACACTTTGGAGCCACTATCAGAGTAGCAAAACATTTTTATCTACATTACATTGAGTGCTCACCCCTTTCTACTCCTCCAGTGTCTTTTAGCATCCAATGATGTTGACATCTATAATGAAGTTATAATGATTTACATCTGACATCTCAACCATTTCCAAGTTTTATAATTTTGCACAAATTCAGTAATTTTAGACAAGTATATTTGAAATCAGAGCTTCTGTGATGGAAAACATTAAAACTAGGGCGCTAGGAATTCTACTTTAAAATTTTCAGTGCTGCCTCTGTTTTTGGTTTTCTGTCGGACTCAGACGGGGGGAAACGCAGAGAAGCAGCAGGAGAGACTGAGACAAAAAAGAGCAATTAGCTGCCATTTCAGTTCAGAGGTGGTGAATGGGGTTATGTGCTGTGTGGAAAGTCTGTTCACACTGTGCTCAATAGGGCAACTACAACTGTGAATTTTGTCATTACCATATTACTCACTGTGTTATTGAGCAAGCGTGCATGTGTTTGTGACATGCACATACCTCTTGGTCTGAGTGCATTCCTTCATGCTTCTTAGAGAAAATACAGCTGTGCCATTACTAATGACGGTGTGTGCTTATGCCTTTGTGTTACGTGTAAGTGTGTGAAGAACCCTGAATATTCTTTTCAGCCCACTGAGAAAAGCACGTTCACTCATTACTAACAAGAGGTCTAAAGCACCATTTGTGTCAGCTGAAGTAAGCAGAACGCAGCAGTACATTTCCTTTTTGCCTTGCCCCCTTCTGTCTGCTTTAAGAAAGAAGCAGTGATTATTCACCACTTGATTGCTGTCTATCACACTGACTGAAAGGAAGCATGGCAGCATCCCATTTTTTTTTTTTTGAAGCAGTCAACAATGTGTAGCGATGCAGAGAGAAGGCAGAGCTGCATTGTGCTTTATCTTATCGAATGAGCGCATGCTCGCGGCATCTGAAAGCTGAATTTACTGTAGCAGAACTTATTTCAGCTGAGCATGGAAACTAAGGAAGACCATTTGTCTTCACAAAGACTCAGAGAGCCACTGATCTGTTTATTTTGACCATAAAGCTGATTCAAAATTCTTGTCACCTTCCAGCTGATCAAACAGATTTAAGTGGTTTATTGAGGGCATTGGAGTTAAGAACTTCTAATGTTAATTGTCACACATAGCAATGACACACATAGCAAATAATCCTAGAACCGTACAAATGAAGCAGAGAGAAATACATTAAGTGTCCAGCTTATCATTCATTCCCGCATTTTATCTTGATTGTTACTCAGTTTCAGATGAATCCAGGTCTGCAGGTTGTGGTGGTGTTAAATAGCCTGGTAAGTTTGGCCTCACTAAGACACGACTTAAACATTTCTTGTGTCCGTGATGTTTCATTTTCTATCTAGGAATTTGGTGAAAGAATAACAAACAGCTACAAAATATCTGAACAAAAGAAGAGGAAGAAGAAAAAACAGTTCTCTGTGTGTCTGTGGTGACAAAAAGCTATTAAATGATTCCTCTGAGTTAGAACCATGTGAAAAAGAGTCAATGTTTAACTAATATCTGAAAAGCTTCAAGAGATTTGGGAAAAGCTTTCCTTAAACATAAATCCTGCCCATAAAACCTGTCACAGGAATAGGTGTTTCTTTAAAAAAAACAAAAAGGAATCTGTCCATTGGAAACCAAAGCAGCTAAACTAATAAACAAGGAATATTAGCAGTCCTTGTGCATCGTAGACCAAACGCTATGTTTGAGTTCAGCTAACAATGACAACTAACACACATCAGAACTGCGCATTTTAAAGTAATATTCATTATAATCTAAGTTCCAAAAAGCAAAGATGATCATGACAATTATTGGATGGTAAATGGGATTTGGATCGGATGTGAGAGTAATTGTTCATATTTCAAATAAACAAGGAAATGGTGTCTGCGGATGGTCTGGCACTCAGTCACCCAGTCTGAATCACTTCTTCTGGTACAATAAGATTATCTGTGCAGCTGTCTGATAAACAAGACTTCTCAGCAGGCTCGCACATTGCCATATTTTAATGGACACTGTCGTCATCTTCTTCTGCCTCTTCTTCCTCTGCATCGTCCATACTGTCATTATCATCACCACTCTTCCTGTTCTACCCATCAGTGTCCTTTATGTGCATCCCAGGAATATGTGTCTAAATTTTACCAGGAGACTTGGTGCATGTAGGGTATGTCCATCTGTGTTCACATCCCCTGTCTCCTTGACTCACTGTAACCACCGGCCTTTGGGGAAACCACCACCCACACACTTTCTGATATACAGTGTGACAGGCTGTGTGTGTGTGTGTGTGTGTGTGTGTGTGTCTATGCTTACCTCTACCTCATCTTGTGGTGACATAAATGTCTGGGAACGAGTCCCCCATTACTGCTTTTGTATAAAGACACTGCAGATAAGGTAGGGTTATGGTGTAGGCAAGTAACTGTTAGAGTTATAATGCAATGTCGTCTAAAGCTCTGGAAGCACAGCTATGTGTGTGCATGCACGTTAATGCGTGTGCACTGATGTGAATAAAACCAGACTTGTAGAGAGACTGAATGATTTGGAGTTAGTTTGTGCACAGGGATAAAAGGATTTGTGTGGATTGTTTGTGTATGTCTCACTGTGTGTGAGAGGGAAGCACAGTAAACCAGGGGGATTATATGGAAGAAAAAGGGAAAATAACAGATCTATTGGAGTTTGTACTCTAATAAAGCTACATTCATTTACAATTTTTACTTTTATAGGCTGTTTGCTTGATTAATTACCACGTTGTATACACACAGTAGGCTCATATAGTTTTTTTCACTAGCCATCCAGTTTTCCTCTTTATATACTATTCTTTGTACAGTACAGTGTTTTTGAGTGAAATCAGTATTTGATCCCCTACAAAACAGCCAAAACTCTGGCTCCCACAGATTGGCTGTGTGCCCATGTGGCACACAGATTACAATCAATCTATCAATCGGTCAGTTACAGATACTCCTGATCTCAACTCGTTATGTGTATAAAGCACACCTGTTCACAGATTCTCTTTCTTCTATTCAAACCTCTCCACCACCATGGGCAAGACCAAAGAGCTGTCAAAGGACATCACGGACAAGATTGTTGACCTGCACAAGGCTGGAATGGACTACAAGGTCATCAGCAAAAAGCTTGGTGAGAAGATGACAACTGTTGGTGCGAGTATTCAGAAATGGAAGAAATAAAAATGACCACCAGTCGCCCTCGGTCTGGAGCTCCATGCAACATCTTGACTTATGGGGGAGGATGATCGTGAAAAAGCTGATGGATCAGCCCAAAACTACACGGGAGGAGCTTGTTAATGATTTGAAGGCGGTTGGAACCATAGTCACCAGGAACACCATTGTAACACATTATGTAATACATCGTGGATTGAAATCTTGCACTTGGAATGCAACTTAGGTGATTTTTTTACTATCATTGCTGGGATTGGTATGCCTTCAGATTGATATACTATAGACTAAGTCTGGCACTAAGCGTTAAGGTTAAAACAAGTTTTACTTGTCTTGCTTTAACCTGGTTTATAGCTGTAATGCTGCTGAAGTGCACTAACACTGTGTAATCATAACTAAGACACGTCTCTTGTGTTCTTTAATAGATGAATTCCGCAAACATTTAAGCAATGAGTTAAAACATTTTGCAGCAGGCTTTCACCCAATTTGTTTAAATCCCCAAGCCTACAGCTAGATGAAAATGGTGCTCAAAAGTTATTTTTGATTCTCTTGGAAGTATGGTTTTATAATAGCTTTTTTTCAGCCAAGCAGATTATTGTGTTCAGTATTGTCAGATGCAAAGCAAACAAACCTATCAGCAACAGTTTTAAATAATAGAGTGTTGGCACCTAATTCCACTCCTTATCTTTCCTTTTGCTACTCGTGTGTGCATGTGTGCCTTAAATAATGAAGACCTGCAGGTCACATAGCGGCATGTGGTCGGTGTTTATCTATGCTGACATGTTGACATTTTGACATTGGCAACACATCCCTGTCTTTTTCCTGTCTGTGATTGCAGACAGTTGCACCCGGTGACTGAGTGGATTCCCAGGGGTATGTTAATTTTGTCAGATCACCCGCGAGTGCTCTCAAATTTGCAAGTGTCCCACTTCGACCCATCCTAAGTTTTTGTGTCCCTGCTGGCAGCTGTTTATGCTGATATTCATGTTTCAGTCAGAGATAAAAAGCTAGGAAGTTTTGCCACATCTGAAGTAGAGTCAAATGCGTCTTCTCGCAGCCTCCAGAGGCCAAAGACGTCTCAAATTTTAACAGGCTGAAAGCAAGTATGCCAGAGGTGTACCACATGAGACCAGCTGATGCAATGTTAGGCAAATTCTTTTAGTCACAGCAAGGGTTTTATTTGTTGATGTATTATTTCCTTATTTTGTATAACACACATTAATCGGTATCGCGTTTAGCTGAATGGCTAATTTTCATATCTTGGACCTTTCCAGATGGTAAATTAGCCATTAAAACCATAGCAAAGCATAGCAAAACACGATAGAGAGCAGCACATTAAACTAAATATGACATAAAGCAAGAAATAACTCATCCAAAAAAAAAAACTACTGAGCACTTAGTATAACATGTAACAACATGAAATCTTGTTATATGATAGATAGATAGCTAAAGTCACAAGCGGACAAAAGCAACTGAGAGAAGGCAGGGCTGTGTAGAGCTGCAGGGTGGCATATCTGCTTGTTTCAAAGAGTACATGAAAATGAATGGTAATAGCCATTTTATAATATATGTAATGGAAGTATGATCCAGAACTGAAAAGCTCTTGTTGTAAAGGTTGTCTGGCTCAAGGACATTTCCCTCTTTGGGGCGACAGTCTCTGCTATTGTGGACTGTGTTAATCTGTCTAACATTTTTTTAAAAATATGAATGTGGTGAATATGGAAAGTTCTAGCCCATTAAGTTTTGAATATTTAAAGTTTTTTCTAAACTCTCCAAACCCTTAAAAGGTTCAATTCAACATTAAAAAGATCCAGTTCGGCCCATGTTTAACCTTTTTAAGTTTCTATTCTGCTTTTCTTCCAAGCAATTTTCCACCTGCCTTCACCTCTCTCACTTTCCCCATCATGTCTGTCCCATGATTAAAACTCAGTTTGACTTCAGTCCACTTGTGTTCATTATCCCTGCTCTCTAGCAGTGCCCGTTTGGTTAGTATCACATTGATTTATACACATGCAAACTGTGAGAGGCTTTTTTAAACACTAGACTTTCATCCTTGTTGACCCAGGTACCCTGGTGTTGGACAAAGACACTTTTTTTTTTTTCCTCTGTAAACTAACACGATAGATTTTAAATTAAACATTCACAAAGATGTATTGAAGTCCAGACTTTCAGCTTTAATTCAAAAGGTTTTACAAAGTTGTTTTTTTTCCTTCATTTTTTCATCTCGTAGTTTTTAAAATTACAGCCATTTTTATAATTCCCCCATTTTCAGAGGCTCAAAATTAACTGGATAGTTGACTGAGAAGCAGTTTCATGGCCAGGTGAGGACTGTTCCTTTGTTATATCATGGCAAATGAAGCAGATAGAATTTTTTAAGTTGATTCGAAGTGTTGAATTTGTATTTTGTAGCGTTTCACTGTAATTTTAAATATGAGGCCCAAAGAGATGTCAGTGGAGAGATTCGTGTAGCAAAAGGTTTAGCAACACAAAAAAGCTTGAAAGACCACAGGAGACAACTAAAATCCATGATAACACTGTTAGGGATTATTTTTACTCAGTGAATAAAGGACAAATGTTTAAAGGTAAACTCCAGTAAATTAATTAATAAACAGTGAATCAACCGAATAATAAACAATTAAATAATACATTAGACAGAGAGCAACAGATCAGAAAGTACTAGACTAACTTCTCTGTTTCAGTGCATCTTATCTTGAGGACCAGCCACCAAACGTACAATTAGAACATCGCCAACGTCACCATGTTCTGTCATTAATCTGGACAAGATTTCTCTGTATTGATTAAATTAGAACATCAGGAAGAAGATGTGCCTATGACTGAGAGGAATCTGGGTCATGAAAAACCAGCTGGAACAAGCCTGAATGATGAAGGTCAACTCATAGCGCCCAGAGATTGTTTATGTGATAACGAGCTGTATAAAAATGTTTTGGTTAGACAGGAACACGGGCTCAGAGAGAGAGAGTGCACCCTCTTACTCTGGGTTCCCCGCATGGCCATGTGTGTATTCTTTCTGATTCTTTAATATATTAAATGTTTTACTTTTTTAATTAACGTGTTTCAGGTGTCTTCCATCACAAAAAACCTGTTTACCTTAACAACACAATTGTTTCCATGGTTAAGAAGGATAACGATGTCTTTTGTGAATTAGTTTTGTTAAATTGGCCTTTTTTTGGTCTGTCCTATTCTTTCATCAGTTCCAATAAATTAGCATTTCTTAAAATTACATTTATTAAACACATTTTGAAACTTGTCCTGAACTTTTTTTGAAGAAGGTGGCCGATAATTACCTATTAAAGTAAAATACATTTGTGGTGATAGCATTATATTAAGGTCAGTACATTCTAATTCAATACAATTTGTCCACTGAATTACTTTGAATACTGTCTTTCATATTAACCAAAACCCCACCTCCCTTTACAACTCCTCTGTCTTTCCTGTAGCCATATTTGTAGCCAGGCACATTTAATGCAGCAGTGGGAGTATTTTCCCTATATAAATGATTTTGTGCAATATGTAATACACGTTATTTAAACAGGCATCCAGAGTTTCTGTGCTTCCTAATAGCCACATTAGGTTACTTTAATATGTTTTAGAAACTCAGACTCTTGAACTTTGGGATAGCTTAATCAGTGCAGCCACTGTTGCTGTCTTTGCCATTACTACCTTAGGGAGTAAGCTGAGTTGTCTCTTTGGAGGAAGTGTACTGTCTCAGTGTAGCCAAGAGGGAACCTTTCTGTCAAATGTAGTTCTTTACTTGATGGAAACATCATAACTTTGCAGTATGTGGGAGATTTCATATGGGAAAACATTCCAGTAGGGCGGTGGAAACCCACATAGGTCTGCAGTCATACATGCATATAAACACAGTCATATAGAGGGATATTGTACATAGAGACACATAGAAACACACTAAATGTACACATAGGTTAATGGTATGGAGGAAAAAGTTTAGATGTGGAACTTTATAGAGTAGGTAATGAAGGCATTACAGGGGAGCAGTGAAAACACTCCTGAACATACACACTCACACACCACTACTATCTTACTTCTAATTGGTATGACAAATGGCTGACTGGAATAACATTTCACATGTGGCCTAGAATTCAGCAAGTTTTCTTTAACCATTTTTCTCTTATATGTGGTTACTTTCTAATTTAATGCCTGTGTCTGTACTTTTTTCTCTCTTTTTTCCCACCTCAACTGGCTCCTTTTGATGTGGGAGGAGTAGTGGCTCTACTGAGCCCCTCCCGAATGACTGCACTCTTCACCCCGTCTCTAAGGGAAAGGCCAGCCACCCTTTGAGGGAAGCTAATTTCTGCTGCTTGTATCCGCGATCTCGTTGTTTCAGTCACTACCCAAAGCTTGTGACCATAGGTGAAGGGCGGGGATGTAGAGCGACTAGTAAATCTACAGCTTTGCTTTTACGCTCAGCTCTCTCTTCACCATGATGCACCGGTGCAGCGCCCACACCACTGCAACCTCAGTCCCAATCCATCTGTCAATCCCCCGCTCCCCTCACTCATGAGCAAGACCCCGAGATACTTAAACTCCTCCACTTGGCAGATGCCCAGCTATCAAGAACTTGACATAAAATGACTAATTATGTTATTCTTAAAGTCTAAATTATCAAAGATTCTGTAAGTAATTAATACAGTAAAATCTTTTAGAAGAAGTTTAATATGCAGTGCAGTGTTTTATCTAAGCTTTTGTTCAAAACTATCACCTAACCTGAACACCTGTTTGTGGCTGGGGTATAAAAGAATAGTGAGTGACATTTCTAGTAATTGTCATTCAAAGAGAACACTCCCATCAACATAAAATATTTCATCATAGAATAAAAGTGATCAAACACAACAACTTTTGACAGCATCAGTGCTGTGTGACTATTTAATAAAAAAATTACTAACATTTATTAACTAGCTTTCAGTGCTGAATTGGGAGCTTGAAGTATAATCATGACCAGAGGTCCCACTTGCATATAGGAATCCAAACATTCTCTTTGTCTTGCATGGATCTCTGATTTTTGCTGCAACCTCTCCTGTCTTTGTGCATCTCTCTCTCTTTCTTTTTTTTTATGTCTTACATATCTTCTTGCCTTGTTTGGGTCGCCATTAGCTCAGTGACTGCGTGTCATCCCACTGTCTTGGTCTCTGCTTCCATATGTAACCTTTCAGGTTAGTTCAGCAGGCACCAAGCTCTGAGCCAATGAGGCTGACATTTGAAGGTCAATTGTACAAAACCACACATCTGACTACAGAGTATACAGAACTGAATGCAAACACAGTCACATGCACGCACGGGAAACACATCAGTGTGTGTCTCAGTAATGGACTCAATCAAATTAAACACCAAGATGAAATCCACAGGGAACAAAGCTTTCTGTCTAGATTATTGGCTTTTAATCCTTCCGCTCCCTTTTGAAAATTGTTTTTTAATACAGACATTGGAGAAAATTTTTTAAATCAATCCATCATGGCCACCAATTTAATGAAAAGAGCCACTATAATCAGCAATCAGCAATAAGCCACAATTTAGGAATAGAAAATACTGCTTTGGGGACAGGAACCATGCATTTGTATTGCTTCAGAAAACTTTTCAAAAGTCAAAGTTAACACTGAGTACAAGAACAATCTCTTAAATCTGAACATAAAGAAGCACAAAGCACTCCGAGTTCCAACAGTTTTTTCCTGAAAAGGCAAAATTAGAAGGCCATGTATTAATTAACAGCATGTAAACAGGAAAACATTACTCCTTTTTCTGCAGCCTTTTGTGTGTAACTGATGCAAAAAAAAAAACAAAACACAAGTTTTGGGTTGTGCATTTTGTTTTCTGCTGTCAGACACCATTGAAAGTTCTCAGAATCACAAAATCTGTCACTCACTGTTGTCTCAAAGTTGCCGACGAAGTGGCAAAACAACAGCAGATCAACAGATTAGGAAGAACAGGAGTTTTGAAGGTGGCAGGCCTTGTTTCACAACACAGGGTGGTGTCATTCTTCTTTTTCTCATCCTTTTCTTTTTTTTGCTGTGTTACGTCCCGTCATTTTCCAACAGCATCTGGAGTTTGCCAAGGGGTCACCAGCTGGTCTCTAGACCTGTATAACTGAAATCTTAATTAACCTCTGTTCACTTCACCTTTATTTAGTTAAAATTACATGCTAAAGAGTCATGAAATAGTAACTTGAAGATACTTAATGCATTTCATTGTCTGTAATGCATTGCAAAAGAAAGCAATACAGTATATTGCCTTATCGATATTTTGACTCACCTGAATTCACCTCTTATAGCTTTTGTTTTTTTCCTCATATTTTGTGAGAAATTTTGGAATTCCTTTGTCTTATAGGAATAGTTCCATATTTTGGGAAGTTCCAGCCTGCTGAGAACTGAATGAGGCTGATACCGCTTAAATGCTGGTAAAACAAAAATGACAGCTTGCTAAGCTCGTTAGCTTAAAATATCACCAAGACCAGTAACAGCTGCTCTATGCTCTGCTCTATATGTGCACATACAAGAGCCTTTAAAGGTTGTCATGCTACAGCTCATCTGTTTTAACGTGCAATTAGAAAAATATTTTTGTGACAACCTTTAGTGAGGTAAAGACTCCAGAAAATTGCAGTCAGAATCTAAATGTTGTTTTAACAAGCAGATATTAATGTGCCATTTCTTCCGTGTATCCTCATGTGATTGCACCTGGGTGTATTTGTCCAGTCAGACACATATCCAGACCGTTTTTGGTGTGTACCCCATGTGTTTACTCTGCCTCAGCGAACGGGGATAATTAAATCCTTTCTCTCTTATTTTCCTCTCCCCTCTGCTTATTCCTTGCGACACTCCTCCTCCGCTCCTGTCGGTTCGTGTTATGCACATTGCTCCCTTTTCTTCTCACCCCAGTACTTTCTCGTGGTCCACTCCCATCTTATTCCTCAGCCGTTTTTGTGTCACGGGCAGTGGAGTGGCATCTACATTGTAGTCATCACAAATTCAAAGCAAAGAGTGCATCATTATTTTCCTCACTGATTTATTATACATCCATTATTCCACTAAGATATTTCTAATAAACACACATCACGCACAGAAAGAATTGTATTCTGTTATTCTATGTCAGACTATCAAAATCCTCTAAACTAGAGTTGACCTGATAGTGTAAAACAGCTGCCCAAATACACCAAAGACTAAACAAGAATTTCTCCAGAAAGATTAAATCTTTTTGTCTCTTCTTCCACTTCTTTTGCTCTTAAACTTCACTCAGACTGCTAGAGTTTAGGAAAGTGATTACCACTCTCAAATATATTACCTGCTACTACTTTGTGGTGGCCCTAAGAGGATATTTCATGTGATCTCCCACTTTTCACCCTATTTCCCCCCTCCAGGCCCTCTCACCAACAATGGGCTCCCTTCACTCCGCCGCTTTTCACTCCAATCCATCAGCACAATACATCTCCTCAATCTGTTCATCGACTTCATGTCGCACATGCTGCCTAATAACAGTTATCTTAATTGAAATCAATTGAGGGATATGGAATCGACTGTGGCCGTGGGCGAACTGGGTGGAGGTGGCTTTCTGCTCCTCTGCTGCTCCCTTCGTGATTGTCTGTCTGACAGAGTTAGATTCCCCTCAGAAAAAAAAAGAAGTCAGAGAATTGTAATGTTAATAGATGAAATGTTGTTTTTAATATAATAGATATTGTGCCTAGCTTGAAGTTTATTTGTGCTTGCATTTTTTTTTGTCAGTTCTTCTGTTGTCTTTGGTAGTTGACAGAAGAGACAGACAGGAAAGATGGGAGGGAGGCGTGATGACATGTGACAGAGGTTGCATGCCAGATTGGCGGGTACACAGTATGTGCCTGAGTCATCTGAGCTGCCACGACACCATCAAACCCCACGGTTTATAGCACTTGCTCCAGCTCCAAGAAGAATTATTCAAAAGGCTCTGCAGCATAGATGTTCCTATGTGGCATCTCTCTTATTACAGCCACTGTTCCTTCCCATTAAGAAAGAGGGAAGAAGAGGATCACAGCAACAGTTCT
>JASGAU010346986.1:0-12544 GCA_030220045.1 Australoheros facetus
TTCAACTTATAAAACAATCACACAAACCATAAAACAGTAAAATATATTACAAATGTATCAAATAAGTAAATGCCATCTGTGGCAGTAAAAACAATATTTAAGCCAACATCAAAACTATCAATTTTCCAAGATGAATAATCAAGTGTACCACAACAGGATTTCCTTCCTTAAAAAAATGCTGCTTTTATTTTCTTTTTAAAATTATTAATACTTCGTCTCAATTAAAAAAGATGGAAACTTTTCCAAGTTGACATAGCATGGCACATTACACTTTTTTTAACGCACTGGGTAAAGATAAAGTAGCTACAACCACCAGAGACTAAGGAAGTGCTGAGGAGTCACCTGAATAGGAAGAACAAGATCCGGGCAGTCAACACCTACATGCTGTCAGTCATCAGGTATCCTGCTGGGATAATAAGCTGGCCAAAGGAGGAGACAGAAGCCACTGATGACGTACCATGCATGGAGGGTTTCACCCCAAATCCAGCACCCTGAGACTGTACGCTAAGCGGAAGGAAGGAGGCCGAGGACTAGTGAGTATCAGAATCACTATCCAGGATGAAACAACAAAAATCCATGAGTACATCAGAAAGATGGTCACAACTGATCATGTGATTAGTGAATACCTCAGGCAGCAGAAAGAAAAGTAGCAAGAACAGGAACCATCATGGAAGGACAGGTTTCTGCACGGCATGTACCACCGGCAGATAGAAGAAGTGGCTGATATGGAAAAATCCTACCAATGGCTGGACAAAGCTGGACAGACAGACAGCACAGAGGCACTAATCTATAGGCAGCACGGGAAGAAGCTCCAAGCACAAGATTGATAGAGACCACGCCAAGAGACTCCAGGTGCAGGCTGTGCAGAGATGTCCCTGAGACAATCCAGCACATAACAGCAGGGTGCAAGATGCTAGCAGGCAGGGCATACATGGAACACCATAAACAAATGGCTGGCATAGTATACAGGAACGTCTGTGCCGAGCATGACCTGGAAGTCCTCAGATCAAAATGGAATACACTGCCAAACGTGTAGCAATAAATGTAACAATACCAAGTGAAGGCAACATCAAGAAGAAGGAACACGAGAAGCTCAAAGATCCCCAGGGCTGAGAGAAGAGCTAGAGAAAATGTGGAAGGTGAAGGTAACAGAGGTGCTCATGGTAAATGGAACACTTGGAGCAGATTTCTTATTGCATCCACTTTATCTACAAAATAACTTAAAGTAATTAATAATATCTTTAGGTTTGGTTTAAAAAATCAGTTATATTCAGTTCATAAAAATAATTTATTAAATTTATTCTTATTTGTTGCTTCCTTAATGGTTCTCCACAGCATTTTACTATCTCTCTTTAAAGCATCAAACAATCAGTTGATGATGTTACCTCTTCTTTCATTTGTTCATATTTGTTACTCTGTTTCTCAGTAAGCCCTGCGCTCCACTAAACTTCCACATAACAAAGCAGCTTTTTTTATTGTTTGATCCATTTCCCTTCATACGGCTTTGCAACTCTGAGTCAAGCCAGGGGGCATTAGTGGCCCTAACTGTTAGTTTCTGAACAGGAGCATGTTTATAACAAAAACAGGTGGAGAAATAAGTGTAGGACATCCTCTATGTGAGATGATTCAACCCCATGATTTTGAGTTTTGGGAGTTCATGCAGTATTTGGTTTTGAGGTTTTTTTCTTCTTCTTTTTTTTTTTTAAATTGAGGTTGTTACTATTATTTATACTTTTGTGTTTGCTTATTATACCACCCCAGCAGCCTCTGTTTTTATGAGTCCAGTATTTTCTGTTATCTTCTGGTTTCAGTTCTCTGTGTACCTGGTTTACTGAATCATTGCTTTATCTTAGTTCCTTGAATTTAGAAATGTTTAAGTCTTGTTTATTTCTGATCCTCTGTGAGTACTTTATGGTTTCTTTGTTTTCTAGCTTAGTTGTTTACATATTGTTTAGATATGCTGAGTCTTCAGTTCTTGTTAGTTTTAGTTATGGATGCTTTTGTCTTTCAGTGTTTCCTTGCTTTCTTCCTTCCTTCATGTGTCCTTCATGTGTGAGTCTCCTTGTGTCACGTTCAGTGTTTTTTCTTGCTGCTGTCTAGTGTCTGTGTCCGGTTCCTTTACTTACCGCCTGTATTTATTTTGAAAGGTCTGGTTTTCTTCCATGTCAGGTGTCGTTTTACTTCCTATCCCTGCCCTCACTGATTTCCTGATTGTTTTCAGCTGTTCTCATTGCTCACCTGTTTTCTATTAGCCCATGTGCCTCCATATAAATAGCACCAGTCTGCCTCTTGTTCCTGCTCGTGTTCTTCTTTGTAGTCTGTCTATTTGTTTCTTGCTCATTCCCTTACTAACTTCCTTGTGTTCCTAGTGCTTTGTAATCCTTATGCCTTATTCAGCGTTTGGCTCTGCATTTCTTTATTAATCTTGCTTTGCACTGATTATATGACTTTAGATGAAGCTTTAGGGACCTTTGTTTTCCTCACCACTGCAATGATATTATGATCATTGATGTATACTGGAACAGATACAACCTTTGTGCATTTACCAACACAATTAGCGGTCTGTGCATACTGAAGATATTCCTGAACAATTCATATTAATTATTGTGGTAAATTTACAATCTGGGATAAACTACACACAATAGCTAAATCAGTTAGTTCTTTCCTCAACATATAGGTAGCCTATGGGAGAATCAGTCAATGTCAAGGTCTCCAACAAAACATATCTCTCTCAGTATCAATAACTAAGTGTAGCATTGTACATACAGTGTCAGTATATTGTATGTTAGATCTTGGAGGTCTATCGCAGCAGTCAACTCAAATAGGTTTCAGAGAAGGAAAATGGCCTTGAAACACTTCTTCTTATTCTGACTGGTATATGATCTTGAATATAAAACACTACACCCCCTCCATATTTATTTCAATCCTATATGCTATACCTTTGTATTGCTGCCACAGAATTGTCTCTAGCTGTATCTAGTTTTGTTTCAGAAAGAGAAATAATATGTAAACACCCCGCAGAGGGCAGAGGATAAAAGAGCTGAGTGAGTGCTACACCATGAATCCACAATTCTTGCACCTTATTTTTAAGGCTACAAATATTCAGATCACCCATTTTTTTTTAAAACTTTCTTAGGTAGTTTTAAGGACTTTAATGGCTTATGGTGTAATCTCATTGGCACCTGATTTTAATATCACTACATTAAGGAGAACTGCCAAGGTTTCTCTTTGGTTGTACAATGAGCTTAATATTCCAGCTGTTCATTTAAAAGTTCAGCTCCTTTCTTCCTCAGTCACTCAGTCAGGTGGGTGTTTTTTAGCTCTAGTGTTTTGTATGAGCTCCTTATCCTTGACTGGCAGGAGCTTCGCTATGATGCTTCAGGCTCTTTCTGGGGCTCTTTTAAATGTTCCCAATCTGTTGGTGATAGTTTTAATTATAGGCTATAATGTACAAAATTGTTACATGGCTTAATTGCCATTTGGGAAACATGACAGCACCCCTGACGAACACCCTGAAGTTATGAACAAAGTGTGGCTCATCAGCAACGGGGTATAAAAGGCTGCCAACTACCCAGTTAGGGGTTGCTGCTGGTAAAGGTCACAAGTGCTCCATGGACCTGGCATGTTAAGGTCTGTAAATTACATAAAAATAACAAAAACTGGTCTGCACCAAATCCTGGCTCTGCCTGCAATGATTGTAACCTAACTGCTCAATGGTCATTTGTCTCAAACCCCAAGCAGCTGCCCTACACAGTCTTATCCTTGGTCTCTGCTGGCATCTTTAAATCATGTTCAGACCCCAGAGGACACATTTGCCCGAACACCCCGAGGAGGACAAAGGAGAAAACAGGTGAGTGATTGCTACAGCATGAATGCATTTACACTAAAATCAGCACTCTTGTTCACAATAATTGCACAAATATATTCACCCATACTTTTATCTAACCACATGGTAATCAGTTACATTTGTGGCTAATATTTCCTCTTCATCTTACAACATCTGTCCACTATACACTGAGTAGATACTTAAGTGTCTGGGAGACAGAATCACACAAATGATTCAAATGCTCAATTAATAGTCCAGAAATATTTAAGAGTTCACATGTGCAGGTTTATGCTTCTTAATGTGCAAATGTTTTTCCTAAAGTGCAGAGTGCTAACTAAAGTGCAAATATGTGTAGAAAGGTGTCCACTATTACTTCAAACAAAATACAATTTACTGTGAACCAGTAACAAAGCATCTTTTTGTTGCACTGCAGCATGATGACCTTCTGTCTTCCTGAACACAAAGGAAAGAAAAAAAAGGAAGTATTCAGTTTTAAACTGGCTCTAACAGGTCTGACTTTTCCAAAAGAAGAAAAAGCACTTGCCTGGTGAAATGCTGCAAGTGAGAACAGAGCAAAGTGTGTTTTTCTTTTAGTTAAATTTGTATTTTACAAAAGAGAAAACTCAGCAAGAGAAAAAAAAAAGGACAGTTTTGTCTTAAACAACCACATAAAGCAGTGGAAATCACATGCCAGAATCTCCCACTTCCCCTTTATCCTGACAAGATGTAGCCAAAGAAATTGGATGCATTTATGATGGAAGATTTTCCCAAAGTCAGAGATGTGCTATTGAGGATGTTGCACCTCTGAAGTATAACAGCCACCGATGGCTTTAATGGCAAAAAATGCACCACTGTGCAATTACACGCCGAGTGATATACAGACCTGTCAGGAAAATCACCCAAATCAGGTCAGTTTTGCACTCAAGGCAAATGGACAGCTCTGGCCCAGACAAATTTAATCAGTGTCTGATTTACAACCTCTAACCACTTAATGTCCCAGTGCCACATTCACATCATATACCCATTTGTTTTTCTATCAAACAAGTACAATAAATCGGTTGGGAGAGGAGGATGGGGGTGGCTTGGAGTGTTTTTCCTCTCTGCTCTCGGGTCAAAAAAGAGAAAGAGATGGAGCAAAAAAAATAGAAATACTGACCTGCATCACATATAGCATCACATCGATGTGGTCTAAGGACAAATTTTGGTTTTTGATAACTGCCAGTTACTTTGTCCTCAGTCAGCCTTGAACAGCTAACTTACAGATGGTGGATATAGTACCCAAAAACCAGGACTGTGAAACAATGAGATTTTTACATTTAATTGGCATTTTGGGAATCATGCATTCACCATCATAAGATAATTAGCCTACCACTTTGTACAGCATTGCAGCTATACTTACCTCTACTAGCTATACTAGTATTTGTGTCGGTGTTAAAAGGTAACAATCCATTTCACAGATTCTCTAAATTTTCACTAGCTGACATATTATATCTTGTTAGTTAACTTGTATCTAGCTGGGTGGGAAGGATGCAGCAGTTTTTAATTACACTCTAGACAGCGTTACTAGTTTTGGGATACCCCTGTAAGCATAATGAATTTGGGGGAACACTGTAGAGAGAGCAGCACATTATTTTGGCATGACATTACCTTGATATGATGTTTCTGATGGTTAAACATCCTTCCAAGCTGTGTTTAACTGATAAGCGTTCAGAAGGGTTGAATTTGTGCACAGTGTAGGGTTTTGTCCATGAATGGGACTATATTTGCGTGCTGCTACCACTTACTGAGCACAAGCAATTTGCGATGTGTGGTGAACCTTCTCCACTGAGTAAAAAAAAAACCAGCAACCCTTGAATTTGAATTTCATTTTGAGAGAGAGAACAAAGTTAAAGGGAGACAAATCTGGTGAGCAGAGCAGATGGTTAGCAATGAGCGTGTTAGTGTGGCAGCGATACTCCTGCCCTCAGTGTGTTGCAAGCAAGTGCAGGATTGCACAATAGTATGTGCCACACTTCAGGTCACTGGCACAGAATCCCTCAAACCCTTCAGAATATTCCAGTATAGAGTTTATTTTTTTTATGTCTTGAACTTTATTGATTTTCCATTAAGAAAAATATACTGCAGTTTCACACTTAACGTAGCACAGACTAAACAGTAGTTAATTTTTGTGGACGCTCCAGAACAAATGCTAAAAATTAAAAAAGGAAAAATAGTTACAAAAAGACTACTTAATAATAAACCAAAAATAAATAAATAAATAATTTTTAAAAAACTTTTTAATTAATTAATTAACACAAACAGAAAATTTACCCAATAAAATAATAATGCCCCAAAGCCCAAATACAGATAAGGTAATTGTATTAATTATATTACTAAATAAATGGCGCAACGATGAAGGGTCCCCGAGAATATAGAGCCTGCTCCGAAAGGATATATTCTGGCTGACTATTTTCTCTAAGATTTCATGAACTGATGATCAATATTCCTGGATTTTTGGGCACTCCCAAAGCACATGCACCAGTGTGCCATTATCCCCCTGACATTTCCAACAAGCTGGGGTGTCTATCAGACCCACCCTGTACAATCTGTATGGTGTCCAATATACTCTGTGGAGAATCTTAAACTGCACCAGTCTTGTTTTTAGTCCCCTTGACATGTTCTTCCCATTCTTAAGAATTATATACCGCTGTTCATCTGTGAGACTAAGATTTAGATCTGTTTCCCAGGATCCCAGTATAGAGTTCATTAATGACAGGCATAATCTAGGGATCATATTTATGGTGCAAAAAAGAAGTTGATGTTTGCTTCTGAGGTTTTTTTGGTCTATTGTGAAATTGCATGTGCCCATGGTTCAAAACTGGACATCCCGAGAGTGATCCAAATGTAGCTGGGGTACTGGAGTCATTACAAGACGGCACAGCCTTGAGGGGGATAGCAACCACATTTCTGCTCACATCTTGCACATTTTGAGAAGTTACTACTTTGGCCCATAATTTAGAGCAAAACAACATGTTTTTCCATTTCAGTTTTGGACCACAATTTACTATTTTGTAATTTTGTACAGAGTCAGACTGTCCTATTGACATCTTACTATTTCTAGTCTAAGCTAAGCTTATTGGGGATGGGCTGCAGCCTGAAATGAACTGACAAGCTATGAGAATGTCATTTTTTCGCTAATCTAAACTTCAGCAGGAGAGCGTTGCTTACTATAATCACAGAATGATTATTCTTCCATCAGTAGGAATTTTTTTGGACAACAACTTGAGAAAACTGTGATTAAATATTGAAAACATGAAAAGAAGATGAAAATCATGTTCTTGCGTATCCTAAATTATTTGGCAGATCTTGAGAGATCTTTGTCGGTTATCTGATAATAAAATCACTGTAAAACAGACCACACTGTGGCTTATACTCACAGGCAGGTCCACATCGAGCCAGCAGTAGCGCCCACACACACCTGGAGTCACATCAGTAAACAAAGACCTGGAGCTGAGCCAGCAACTCCATTGCTAGAGATTTGATCATCTGTGCTGCTGCTGCTGCTGTGACCCAAACTCATTCCATGCCCTAATGAAAAGTCCATTTGGACAAGTAATGCTGCCTCCCCTTCTGATGCAGGCCTATAAAACGAGGTTCTGCACAAGGGGATTGAGGAACACTTGTCCTCTGATTTCAAATAAAATGAAAAAGACTAACTCGATGCATCAGTTTAGACATTCAGCGCAGCCATTAGCAGCTGTATGCAAGGGAATCTCAACAGAAAAAAATCCGGGTCTCTGGAAGTGAGTTTATTCCATTAGGGATTCACAAAAATAGCCTCAATTCTGGTGTGCCGATCAGAGAAAAATAATAATGCAATTTAAATGTTATATTATGGCGTGGCACTACCAGATACCTTTAAAACAAGTCTTAGATCACATGGTGCTTTTTCTGCTTCAAGGCTTAATATATCCATGGCTACTACAACAGTAATAGACTCATGGGAAATAAACTCAGTAGTTCCATAACTGTTTCTGCTTCACCCATGGCAGTTTGTTGGAATTACTCTCCATTTTGAAATAGGGTCATTATGGCCTGTTTTTTTGGGGCTTGATGGAACATCTGTGGCTTATGTGGGTACTTTTTACCATTTGCCAGATTCAGAGAATTTAACATTAATTTAATTTGGTGATGGCTCATTGTGACTGAATTGCTATTTTAAGGTGAAACAGACATTAAGTTTATTGAAACAGATACTAATGATCATTTCTACCAACATCCACAGGTTTTTAGCCTGTAGTGTCACTTTCAGGGTGCTAATGGCGAGCCGTTTTCTCGTGTGAACTGTGGACAGTGTTAAGAGAATCATTTCCCTCTCTGTGAATTCACCGGATAATTACCTGGGCTATTCTCACATGGGGGCAATCAGACATCACACGGATTCTGCATTAAGGATCTGGCAGGTTAAAAGCAGTTTAATGTCTGATCCAACTGCTGAGTAGTGACTTGAACAGTTCAGGGCTGCAGTGTGTGCATGAAAGCAGCTTCAGGCTGTCCTTTAATCTGCCTCGTGGGCCCAGGCTGAAGTACTGCTAACTATAAATACGACTGCAAAATTTTGTTCATCGTGTTCCAGAGAAGATTATTCCTAACGAGTCTGTTAATTCCCAACTTTCTGACTAATATCACCATGAGGCTGACAGTTTTCTCCTTTTTTTTTTTAAAGATGAGACAAAACAAACAAAAGAAATGGCATTCATTCTGTCTGTTAACAAAGCTCACACAGTACAATTAAACTCACATTGATAAGCATTTATATGTGAAGTAAACATCCAGTTGTAATTTGTTGTAATCAGACTTTGTAATTCTGTGTGTGTTTCAACACTACTGACCAACACTGCTAAACAACACTAAAACAATCACAGCAGGGTTCCCTAATTTAAGCAGTGTGTTGGCTTTAAAGTAGATCTACGAGAGAAGTTTTGTAAAATGTAATACTGCATTTTAATATTGGATGTAATATTAAGGTCAAATCAACATTTGAGTCTGAAACAGCATTCTGACATCAGTCATTCTGTCTGTAAACACGATGGCTTGAAAAGCTTTGAATGAATTCAGATAAAACTTTGCAGGGGTGCAGAGTGGGGTCACGTTAACAGTCCATTAAAATTTGGCTTAAATCCACCAAAATCTTCAAGGTCAACTTAATGATCTATTTGTCAAAAATTGACAAAAAAAAACTTTTGATTTATAAACTGTGTTTCTTAAAAATGTGGTGTGTTTTGTCAACATATCTGCATCTCCAACACCACAACGCCCTTACAACTAAACCCCTACAGGGAGAGTTATTCTGTGTAGGCCATTTTGCTGGCATGGTTTGGGTCCACACTCTAAGAGGGATGGGTCACTGCAAATCAGTGGGACTGACTCCATCCAAAGGGCACAAAGAGTCACTTTTTGGTCTGATGAATATGAAAATTGCTATGCAGTCAACCTGACTGAATACTTATGGGAGACACCGCTCTCTACCACGATTATCAAAAGACCAGATGGGGGAAAATCATTTGGAAAGAATGATGTTCCATCCTTTCAGTAAACTTGAAGAATCAATCCTGAGGTGCACTGAATCTGTGATGGCCTGGCAGCATACAATAGCCCAACACTTTTGGGAACTTTTTTTCCCTTTAATTTCTCTTCTATAGATGTCCCTGTTCAGGTGGCGGAGTTTCCACTGTCAGTTTTATATAATCCTCCTTTGAGAACTTTTTAGTGGCTATTCATCTCTCATTTCCCCAGTAACTTATAGATCAATGGATTCACATTTCTCCAGCCCACCTTTTTTGTGTGTATTTTTGTGCTGAAATCAATAAACCCTTAGTGAGCTTTAAAAGGTTGATGATGCAGAAACACAATTGATCCATTAATAAAACTGTTGAGCTCAATCCATACTGAGCAACAGAATGAACACTGGGCTACATGCATTCAATGGTATACACACACACACACACACACACACACACACACACACACACACACACAGTATAGGCACAAATTATTTTTTGACCTTGGTAGGCCAAGCAAGTGCTTGAGTAATACATAAAAGGTTAATGATAATGAGATGTCCCGCCAATGTACATTTATTGAACTAATTGCACTTGTTCCATCTCTTCACCATCCACCTCCCTCACTGACCTTCTCTTAATGTCCACTCTCTTCCTATCTCTTTCCAATATGAGTCCCACCAAAATGGCTGGTCAGAATCTTGTCTCAGTCTGATTATATGCTTTTATACTTGCTTATGTTCTATAGATATTTTGAAAGTTGAAAAGGCATAACAGCATAAAGAATTGCTACTCTTTGTACGTTGCACTTTCCCACAGAAAAAGTAGAAACCAACAGCAAAACAAACCAGTGATATTGATCTGCATTTGAACTCTTTTAATACAGACTTTGCCCATGTTGACAGTGGACACTGATCTTCCCTCTTTGACTTTAACATAATAGCTCCAACCTTTTACAATATAGATAACTATAATGATAAATATCAACACTGATATTAATAATAATAATTAGATTTATATAGCGCCTTTCACAAAACCCAAGGACGCTGAACAATGAAGAAAAAAAATCCTAGGAATATTTATTTATTTTTGTTCTGTTTGTGTCCAAGGTTTGGGGTATTCCTACCAGTCTGATGGTTGGTAAGGAGGCTGCTGTTGTGGAGGTGAATGTGGACACATCCCCACATTTAGAAAAAGGGTCATCATAGTTTTATTATATTATATTGCACATAAAGGGCCAAGTCTAACACGCTGAAGTTAAAAATGATCTGTGTATAGTTCTGCAGTTTATTTTAGAGGTTTGGTTTTAGTGGGTGCATTAAAATTTTGATGTATAAAAATTTCACTGGTTAATTTTAATGGTGGTTATAATTAAGTTCATTACAAAGAGGAGGCGTTGTACTGTCATTGTTTGACAACTGACAGAAATTGTGGGGGAGGGGAGGGTGTTGACATACAACAAAGGCACTCAGTGGCAAACCAAGGGCATTGTGCGACATTATCCAGTTGCTGCTTAATTAGGCAATTTTCCAAGTAATTAGCAAGGTTGAAAACAAGGTAAAGTGCATAGCTAGGAAACCATCGAGCACATAAGCTTGGTCATGTCGAGGCAGTGATGCACTTTGCTTTCTACTAAATAGTGTACTGAAAGTGACAGTAAAACATTTACTCTCTCCAATCTTGATGTTCATAATCCAGATTTTCATTAACTGTATTAACATTTGCATTTATTTATACATTCACTATGTATTCAGAACAGGTGAAATGATCTGTAGTCAGCACCACATGGTCTGTTTTATATTTCTAAAGAAGAAACATTGTTGCCACTTTGCTGAAAACGTCTGAGCTTGTTTTATCTTCCTTCAACAAATTTGAATTAGGAGTAAGACATGGACAGCGTGTCTTTGCTTTTCCCTGAAAAAAATAAAATCTCAAGCATAGGAGGGCTTTCAACAGACAAAGTGCATTCTGAGAGGCTTCAGCCCTCTTAAGACGCCACACAGTGGGAGGTCTATTTTCTCTCAATCTTCCTTCTCACCACAGGGAGTGTTGAATTCATATGTGTGTGCAGTGTATGTGTGTAGGTTAAAGTCTGGGCCAAAGGCGGGTGGTAGAGTCACTTCACATTATCAGATCCCTCTACAGATTATGAGAGAGAATTCGAGTGTTTTCATTCTTCAAAAGCTGACACTTATCGAAATGATAGGAAGCAAAGGAACGGGTCACACAGAGCTTGTCATATTGTGGCTCAGATGATCCAGTCTCTACACTGACTAACGGATTTATCTCAAAGTAAATCTTTATTTATTCAGCTGAACCTTAATTAAGCATCCGTTCCTAGAACATCTCTTTGCATACTAGCACACTTACCAGAGATATTTTAATATTAATAAGTTGAAAGCAAATAAGTGTTACAAGCCATAAAGAAAAGCTAAATTAAATGGCATATGTAATATGAAATTTAAAAAACAAATCTAATTTTAAAAAGTAAAAACCCGAAGCCTGTTAAATTCTCGGGTGTCTGGCTCTTGGATTGGAGACCCTGGCTGCCATTCTGTGGTTTCTGTGCCGGCCCTGGTAGATTAATAAAGCTCATTGCTCATTGCTAACCTGGGCTTAGACGGATGCTCTTATGGTCTTGGGGTGTGGGGCTGGGGGGCCCGTGGTGGTGGTGGGTGCTGGCCCCTTCCGGGTGGCCGGCTTCCTCTGCGGGGCCAGGGTGCCGGGTCTGGGGCCCTGGTGCCCGGGGTCGCCCGTTTCCCGGTTGGGCCCCTCTCTGCGCTGGGGGGTCTGTGCCCCCTTGGGCGCGCTGCCATATATGGTGGGTTGGCCCGCGTCGGGATGTCTGGCTGGCATTCCGGGATTCTGGGTGCCCCTCCCTGTGGGGGTGTGGGGCGCTCAGGTGAGGGAGCAGCAGTTTCCCACATGGGGCAGGTTGGTCCTGGACCCAGGACCACTGTATCTATGTGTTTGTGTGTGTGTGTATGTGTGTGTGTGTGTGGATGAGAGTGAGAGTGTGATGTTTATTGTAATGGTGTGTGTGGGTGTGATATTTGTTGTCTTTTATATGCCTGTGGAGTGTGTGTTTGCAGTGTGGGTGGTGGGTGCCGGCCTGGAGCACGGCGGTGTCCTGGGGGTGTGGCCACTCAGGCCCTGGACCTGCCTTCCCTGCACTGCG
>JASGAU010346990.1:0-10030 GCA_030220045.1 Australoheros facetus
TAGTTTACCTAAATCTAAACAAGTAGGTTTTTTTTAGTGCTTAAACCCAACCAAGCACCTTTCAGTGCCTAAATTTACTGAAGCTAACAAGCCAAAATTCTTTGCTAAGTCATCTGTTATGTGTAGACACAACACTGGTTCTGACTGTAATGGTTCATGTCCATGTATATGGACAAATACAGTACATCTTTGTGACCGTTTGCCTCTGCAGCTCAGTCTTATTGAAAATGTCAGACAAACAGATGAGGGCCAAAGCTTTGAAAATTCTGTCACTGCTCAAGAACTTCAAGACTGAAAAAAATATTCACTGTGATCTCCACTAGATGCACAATTCCTACACTGAAATGTAGACAGTCTGGACTCCTGTACTCAGTATGATGTTCACTGAGATAAGAATTATTGTTTTTGAATAAATCCCCTCGAAGTGCAGGGTCCACCAAAGCTTTAATTAACATTAGTCTGACAAAGCCAACCTTTCCATGATGTCATTTTGAGCTTTAGAATATTGTCTCAATTTTTCTGAGACAGTCGTAACTACAGGGACAATTTGTGCTTCCAAAGTGCAGTTCAGAGGTTTCTGAAACTACAACAGGACAGTTGCAACGGGATTGCAGATTGTGGGGCATCTGTGTTTATGAAACGTGTGTATATGAAACACAGATGAAGCCAGTGGGCCTCAACATTATTGTTTTGGTCACTATGTTCATTTTTTGGAACCTGAAGTGACTATATTTGGATGGTGGAGTGCTTCAACTACAGGTGCAAAGCACAAATCCATATATATGCTCATAAGTGACAAGCAAGACAAACAAAAATACTAGAATTTCACTCAGCAAAACCGGCACACAAAGTTCTTCTTTGGACGGTCTGCACCTCAGAGCATAATCTGTTTGAAGATAAATTATCAGACTCTCTTGATCAAAAGCTGCGATGTGGTGTGATGTAAGATTTCCTAACCAAGTGTCATTATGTGACCATGAAAAACCTGGGGAAATACAAAAGTCTTTGTAATTGTGGGTCTTGCTGTATGCATGTGTGTAAGAATAGTTATTCAACCAAGGCTAATTAGATTTTGGTGAAACTATTCCATAAGGTATTCAAAAACAAAAAACAAAAAAAAAGTTCAACACTGAGTTATTTACTGCCTTTTATAGTCACATTGTACTGTAGCAATTACATAAGTGTTACACTTTTGACCATGTGCAGACAGCAGAGACAGCAGGGCTGTATTATTGTACAATGATAAAATAATAAACAGACCTATGACATTGAAAGGCTGTGACATTTTTAAGCCTCCGTTATTAATGCTGCTCCTGCTGTGATACATTATGCACTCGTCACTCACCCCCTGCTGTCTAACGCAAAGAGCCAGAGCAGATCAAATGTCTGGCACAGAGATTGTACATGCTACAGTCACATCTATTAATGAGATTGACTGAATAATTGAAATTAAAAAAAAAATTAAAGATGAAAAAAGGAAATTGATAAAATATGAAGGTGGCATCTGGATGCTTTTTCAGTGGGACCCTCTCTTCCAGTCTGGCAGCTGACATAAACACAGACTAGCTTTCTCTCCGCCTTCTTTGTCCTTTGCGTTTTCCTCTTACACTTTTCGACCTCTCTTTTCTTCTATACTTCCCCCTACTTTCCGCCTCTTTCATCACTGGGCTTTAATTGGGGCATTTTCTTCTTTTTACTTCTTTCCTCTGCGCTCCAATTCCCAGACTAAGCTCATATCGACTCGGAGCGCAGAGGGTAACTGTTAACACAAGAAGAATACTCGCATACAGTGCAGCTCACAACAGGGAGAGCTAGATTGGGCTTGACAGTGCAAATTTAACAAAAAATGGTAATGATGCAGCTATGTATAGCCTTATAGTTTCTTTTTAAGCATTTCCACAAAAAAAACAATTTATTATAGCACTAAGCGCAGAGCTCAGTTATTCATAATGTTGTACTGATGAGCCGAGACACCCACTCTCACACTCAATCAAGCGCACAGCCTGTCTAAAGGCCTTTTGTTGCTGATTTCTGTTTTCCTGCTCAATTTAAGTGATTACTGGCATATTTTACAGGACAATTGTATAATTTCCCCTCCATGCTTAATTTGCTGCTGAGGAAATTCAACTGATTGGGTTTTGATTGTTTGTATGAACAAGCAGCGCTTCCATTTTTCAGAGGTAGAAATTGATGCTGTCATTTTGGCAACATTGTTATCATACAAATAGGCTTGATGGAGTATTCATTCTTAGCTTACTGGGAAAGAATGTGAGGTTTCACATTCAGTGCATAAAATAGGTGGTATCATGTGAGGCATTAATTGGAAAGGGATGTTTCTCTCTAACCTGACTACTTTCATTTACATTTTGGCTCTATTGTAATTTATCTGTTTGTTTTTTCTTTTAGTTATAGTTCATTCATTTTTTGCTTTTTACATTAGATTGCAGCTAATAATACTTATTCCAAAAATATATTCATTAAAAGAAGTAAATCTATTGTTCAGAGTAATACTTTTTGAAGTAAAGTTTTGGAATTAATTGCACAAAGTACTTTCAATGATTAAAAAGTAAGATTAAATCTTAAAATTTCAAAATGTAATCATCAGTGTTTGATTGTCATCGAGATTCACCAAACACGTGGAAGCCAAAGAGTGCAATATTAAAAAGATCCAGTTAGAACCTGTCCCGGCTGTCACAGGGTGAGAGGTGAGAGAACAAGTCTAATGTTTTTATGAGTGTTTACAGCTACTGACGTTTGTAACTGTTACCGTGATGATAAAAGTCTACAATAACCAGATCCTGACATGCAGATATAACATCTGCAGATTTTATGAATTAAAAAAGTATTTTTATGTTCAGTGATTTTTATCAGTTTAAGTGCTAATAATGGCATTTTTAACACAAAAAAATGTAACTCAAAATAAGAAACTGCAATAGACACTGATCTACTTCATTTCCTTTTAGCAATGAAACTGTTTACTAAAATTATAGATTCATGTTTTAGTGCATAGAAGAAAATCTTATGGTGAGAAAGGTTAAACACAAAAAAAGGCCATTTCCAACTTTTTTAAAGTGCTTTATTATTATTACACAAAAACAAGGGGGACAAGAAGCACAAATGCAAAAATAGACTGAGGTGCAGACAGCAGCAACCAGAAGGTCTGGAAGATCAATCAGTCTTTATTTGTATAGCAACAAATCGAGAGAGAGAGAGAGAGAGATCAATGACACTTTGACAGCTCGCCCTGACACTGACCGGCAAATAAAACGCTCAGCTGATCTGATCACCTTTACTGCGCTCTCAGAAGGAGTCATCAGCCCTCCTTTTTTTTTTAGTGTGATCAGCTGTTGTGGGTACAGCATCAGGCACCAGACTACCACGGCAAAAATGGCTTTTTCCAAGTCTCGCAAACAACAAACCCTGAGATGTAAACAAGAAGATTCTCCACAAGACTACCGAAGATTTTTTGGTGGGTAGCTACGGTCACACACAATTGCAGGAATGTTGGCAAAAGTGGACGGGTGGAAGCTCTTCAGTTCCCTCTGCAGCTGCAAAAAGAGACGCCTCAAAAGCAGAAAGGGGCATCATCATCCTCTGCTGCCACATCACCCGATGTGCTTGAAACATGCCGAACCTCACTGTTAAACAGCAGAAAACACACACACACACACACACACACACACACACACGCGCGCGCACCCCAAACAGGTACCGGAAATGTTTTATTGAGTTTAGTGCTGTGAAAGGGGGTCACTTCAGCTACTGAAAGCATAGGGTCATATATATACACTTCACACAAACAGGAAAAAATGAATAAGATGAATAAATTTAATGTTTTTGTCTAGTTTGTTTAATTGGATTTCCTTTGTGTAGCTGTAGGACTTAAAATCAGAGAGTAAAACAAGCTGAACGGCGAACATTCATTATTTGTTTCTCATTAATTATTGATGGTAATGTTAATAATGATGGGTGTAGCTATGTCTACCTTTCACCCTGTTCATTCATATTGGGATGAAATAATATTCACAGCTTTCATATAAACAAAGATTCCAAATTGCATGAACAAAACCTCTGCGGTGGATGTGGGAGATTAATATGTAGAGACTCTCGCAGAGGTGCAGGCTTTCAGACCATGTAGGTGGAGCATGACAGCAAACTCCCTCTGGTCTTTGCTGCATTCATGGCTCTGTTTTGACAGGAGAAAGATCTGAATATTCAATTATCACAAACTAATTAGTAAGTACTCTTGAAACAATAAAGTCTTAAAGATGGGAAATTTTCATTATACCCGAGTATAAATCAAGCATCGCTTTCAGCGCTTCATTTATCAGCTACTTCCCCCTGGGATCCTCCAGAAGACCACACACACTGCTCTTTGCCCTTCTTTTTTTCCCAGGCTCTCCACCCTCTCCAGCTATGGCTTCACCGAGTCTGGCTCTCAGACTGTCAGGTGATGAAGGCAGAGCATTGGAGTGATGCTAGTAGAAACAAGGATTCAATACTGATGTGTTTCAGTGTGCGTGCATGTGTCTACATAAGTATGTCTGAAAGAGTGACAGGGTTGGGAGGTGGCTGAAGGGGTGACAAGAGGTTTGAATATAACCAGGGGCGTGATGCTCAATATTTTCAGCAGTGTGGCACTGACTTATCTAATCCTTGCAGCCTAGTGATACACCTGCCCTTGGACGA
Organism: Australoheros facetus; assembly: GCA_030220045.1. Classification (NCBI taxonomy): domain Eukaryota; kingdom Metazoa; phylum Chordata; class Actinopteri; order Cichliformes; family Cichlidae; genus Australoheros; species Australoheros facetus. The sequence continues at coordinate 4,690 of JASGAU010346990.1, forward strand.
TGAGCTGGGAAACATACTGTAAGACTGAAGGAACAGCTCCGTCTCTGACCCTGACTGACCTGATCTGTCAGAGTCCTCAGGTCTGAAAGGTTCAGTGCAGAGTGTGGATGACTGCTAGCAGAAACTGCTTCCCTCCTGAGAGCTACCTCGCACTGCTTTCAAAGCCCTTTACCTTTGGAAACCTACATAGTATCAAAAAAATTAGCTAAGCACCTAACAACAATCATTAGGGCAGGAGTCATTAGGGCAGGACAATGTAGTTAAGTAAGACTGACTTCATTCTTTGGAGATTGGTTTCACAGCGGGACTACAGAGTATTATCTGCAAATTCTGTTTTCAAAATTCTGTAATGGCCAAATACAATAATAAAAAAAGGTCACTCTTACAGTACCAGTGTGAAAGGTAATCCCAGGTGACATGCTTTCAACTGTAAAATGGTTCCAGTGATAAGAGTTATTGCCAAGAAGCATTGTTACAACAAAGAAACGATTAACCACAAATTTCCTTACTTTGCTGGTATGCTCATAATTTAAACTAAAATTCTGATCCTGCTCAAATACTAAACAGAGATCATTTTAAAAAATGCTAATGAGTACGTTGGCGTACTCACATGGTAAAGTGGTAAACTATAAGAGAACGCTAATTAGATGATAGCTTGATTCAAAATAATGCTAATCAGTAAATGATGGCATACTGAAGTGTGAACAATAATAAACTGCTAATTATATGATTTTCGTTGCGTGCATGCTAAATTTAAAAATAAACTCTAATAAATGCTGATTATCAATTATTTGGATACTCACAATGCAAACTAAAATGGTGTGTCAAAATCACGACCAATTTAAGACGATGTAGCAGCGAGACACAGCCTCGCCGAGTCTCTGTTTCAACTTGTGTTGAAGGGGACTTCAAACTACGTACCAAAGTTACAGTAGCTTTGGATTTTACATTATAGTTTAGTTTTAGTAGTAACTTTTTTCTCTAATTAGTTAATTAATTAGTTTATACTGCGGTTTTGCTTTTTTTATTAGGTTTTTATTTTTTCTTTAATGCTTAGTTTTAGTTTAGTTTTCATTACTTTCAGTGTTAGCTTCAGTTTTTTTTCACACTTTGTCAGATACAAGATTCAGGGTGCAACAGTTCAGTGCAGTATCAGTGCATCCTCCCACTTGCTGTGTATTAACTAGCCAACAGTTATTTTTTTGGTGAAAACAGTCCATTATGTTTCTCAGCTTACTGCACGGCTGTGATGCTGGTTCTCTGTCGGAGCTGCTCGGAGACAATCTAATTAGACTTCTGCGCTGGGTCTTAGCGGGGCCTAGGTACCTTGTGGTTGTGTGCTGGTGTTTCATATGCAGTGCTGGCTCTTTGTGGTCAGTTGTATTTTCACTTTGTTCATTCCCTCACATCCATTCTGATAGTTTCAGCAGTCTCTCTCCAGGAATTTGCTGACATTTGTGAGTTGATGCTGATGCTTTGATTATTATTCCTGATTGGTATTCTCTCACTGATAAATTCAAAAACTGCAGCACAAAGTAGCTGAAAATGCACAAAAGGACTCAACTGTGCTGAACAGTGCCAATCACAATCTTTCGGGCTGCGCGGACCTGACGTGTAGTTACATTCCTTAACTCTCGTGTGTATGTTGTCTGCGTTTTCCCTTGCCCTTTGTTGTTTTGTTGTCTTTGTTCCCCGCATGCTCTATGAGTTCCTTGTTAAGTGATTTTCCCTTTAGTTTGCAAGGTGCCATGTTTGACTCCAGCCCCACCTCGGCTCAGAAATGTTTGCATTTTGTGTTTTGGAAAAGACTCAGCATTAAAGCTCTGTTAAGTTCAGCTTTGACACAGTGATGGGCAAATGAAGCTTTTGTGAAGCCCTGAACCACTTGAGCCAATTGTTTCGAAAATGGGTTCATTACTTGAAGCTTCAATTACAGCGCCCTCTGCTGGACAAGTGCAATGCTTTTAAATCACACAGAAGCACACACCTCAATGATCCACCTTACTTTTGCAGAAAATACCCTTTTGCTCTGAAGCATTCTTGCATTCTTTGAGACACACACATTATGACCGACTATCATGATTTCATGCTCTATTTATAAATAAAGATGGGTCAATGTTCGTGTTTTGCTGTTAGGGAGAGAGTGCTGGGAAAACATGGCATACATTCAGTGTGCTTGTGTAACTACAGTAGAGTGTGATTTTGTGGGAAGAGGAACACTTGAAGATTTTTACATAAGTACATTATTTTTTCAATTGTTTTTTATGTAGACCTGTAATTGAGAAAAGAAAATTTGGGAGAAAAAAAAGTTGCTCTTTTGCAAGATCCTGCAAAAGTTTTTAAATTAAGAAGTGCTAATCTTGTTACGGTAGCATCCGTCTCATTCTCACCCCCTCACTCTTTCACTCAAACACCACACACACACACACACACACACACACACACACACACACACACAACTTGAACTTTTATTTTGAGTTCATAGTTTAGGCCAAGCTCAAAACTAAGAGTGGTATCATTTATAAGTGTACAGGCATGAGGGAATGAACCTGGCTGACTGTTTGCTCTCACAAACATGGTAAGGAAGCAGTTTTTAAGCCGAAATATGAAGGTAAAACCAAAAGAAGTTAAAAAGGACAGGATGTTTCTAATTTAAATATTAAATATTGCACAGATAAAAAAAACAAAACATATTTGTTTAATGTCCATATTGAAGATTCTTCACAGCATTACTGGAGGCCATCTAACCATCTAAAGTAAGTATCTGGTAAGACGTCTGTAAACAGTGTTTTAGGAATGGTGTCTAATAGACTGGATACATGATTTAGAGGGAAAAATAAAGTTAAAAAAAAAGATCAATTGGACAGAAATGGTCTGAATAAATATCAGCCCTTACTAAATTTGCTGTACTTAATCATTTGCCTGTGGGATAACTGAATAATTTCTTGTCTAATAGTTCAAATGTTATTACTAGTTCAAGTTAAAGAATACTCAGCTCCACGGAGCTCCAATTTGTCAGCCTGGTGCTGAAAAGAAACCTGGGTGTAAGCTTATGAGTTACACCAGCGATTCAGACCTCTCTGATCTGTTGGAATAGTTGGCAAAATGGTGTCATCAGACTCTGAATTATAAATGCCATTGAATTTCTAGAACTGAATTTTTTTTAATGTTGAAAAAATATCTGAAAATGAGATATTGAAATTCCAGAGACTTAAATTCAGAGGCAAAAGATTCAGTTTATTTTTCAATAGTCAAAATTTCAGGATAAGAGAATTTACCTTTTAAAAATTCGATGCATAAACAGTACCAGTCAGAAGTTTAGACACACTCACCAAGTGTGTCCAAAATTTTGACTTATGCTGTATTTTCGAGTACTTAAATTCAATGGGCCAGATTCAGTGTCTACAATTTGCTGTCAAAATATGTGCGTGAAACATCCCCCAGGCATGCTGTGTGAAGTCAAACTGACCTCCAGTCAGTTACATAAATAAATAAGACTTTACCAAGACTGGAGGCAATGACCAAGAACAACAACAACAATCATGGCAGCACCGAGTGAGGAGGAAACAAGACTACAGCCAACCATGCCCACTAAGTAATGCACTTGATCAGTGGAAGCCAGAAGCTGTGAACAGGTGTCCAAAACCATATAGCGCGAATATAGTGCTCAGCAGAGTTGTCTGTGCAGTGCATATGTTTGAGTGTGTGAGGCCCATTCGTTACATCCTCTCTCCTGTATAGTGTGTTCTGTGGAGAGTTTTGCATTGTATAAGTTGTAAATTTGGACGTTTAGTCATTTTGAAGGTGTTTAAACATATTTAGTTTTCATCTGGGTTGATGGAAAGATCTTGCTTCTATTTTGCAGGAGGGAAAACAAATCATCTTTTTTAACAATAACTTTTATTTTTTTGATAACAGTTTATCAAAAGATTTGTAAATTTAAACATTCTTTTACCCGGAAAATTCAGTACTTTCTTTTTCTGACAAATATCTGGATCCTTCCAAATTGGTGGTAGTTTCCATTGGGATAAGTAAAAACTTAGTTATTTTTTTAAATTCCCAGGCTTTCAGGGAGGCTTTTAATGGAGTTATGATGCTTGATACTGGTGCCAATGAAAGGCAGATTAGAAAATGTGAGTGCTGTAAACCATAAGATGTGAGAATCAGCTCTATTAGGGTCTAGACTGTCCCTCCGGCAAAGCCATCTGTGCTCCCAAAACAAGTTCTCAATAAAAGCTACCTTATAGTTGCTACAGACTGATGACAGCCAGGTGTGCAAGCTCAGCAGGTGACTGAAATGACTCACCTTGCGGCCAAGAGTAGAAATTAGACAACTGTACAACTTTATGAAGAAACTTTGAAAACACAGACATATGGAAACTGATGTCTAAATGACTGTGACTCAACTGCCTCCATGTGTTCTCTTCTGAACTTTCTAAATCTTGTCCCTGACAATCAATCAAAATAAAACTCTAAAATGTTATAACTAATAAAAACCTAAATGAAAATAGCTAACCCACTATGGAAACTGCCTGAAACTAAACCACATTGAGAATGCTAAACAAAAAAAACAAAAAAAACAAAAGAAAAGAAAACTGTAACAACCACGTTGTTTGTTTACTGGATGCTAGAACAAATTACATTTGATGGTCCAAATGCATTCTTGTATAAATACACATATACAATACTATCTTCACAAACTTACATGTGTCTGATAATAGGATAACTTGCTTGCACAGATTTTATATCCAGTGTGTATACAGTCTGGGACATGATATTATCCAAGAATTGGACAATATATGGGCAAAATAACTACTCTTACTCAAATTGTCTGAATCTCAAATTTCAGACAGTTTGGAATAAGGTTTTCCATTTTATATAGTCTCTGGAGCTTGAAAAAGGCGACTGAACTTCTTTTTGTTTCTTGAAGACATTTCACCTCTCATCTGAAAGGCTTCTTCAGTTCTCAACCAAATGGTGGAGAGACCCAGGTATTTAAACCCCTGTGGGCGTAGTACCTTGGAGGTGGTTATGACCCTCTATTGTTCATGTGCGTGAACTGAAGTAAGGAGTGTACATAAGCTGCACACTAGACATACTATAAATATAACAATTTAAATAGAAATATAGCATCAAGTGGCATATTGCAGAATTAATCTTCACAACAAGGTGAAGGTGTTGAAATAACTCTGTACAGCAGACAGAAATAAGACTGCATAGCAGAGAAACAACAAAATCACTTGCTGATGAGATACTGGAAAAGAATGTGTGTTTTGGTCTGATGTTTTGCGTCTACAGGACCCAGATGAGGCCGTTAACAGGTGACAGTGAAGGACACAGA
>JASGAU010346991.1:0-10538 GCA_030220045.1 Australoheros facetus
CTGCACTGACTCCATCGGGCAGCTCCGACAACTCTGAACCAGATCGATCTGTAAAACTGTTAGAAAATGGCTTTATTAAATTGAATATTTGACTCCTTATACCTGGTTTGTTTTGTTTTTCATTCCTGTCCGATTAAACGAACACGCAGCAAATATAGAAAGGCTGAAATAGCAACACACACACAGACAGACACACACACACAGCCTTAAAATATATTATTTTAAATTCCTTCAACAGGCTATATCAGAGTTTGTACTGTAGAATAAAACATTAGGGATGTGTGAAGGAAAAAAGTAAGCAATGTGGGGACAAGAAAAACAACTGCACAATTTCAGTGTTTGTCTTCCGTCTTTGTTTGATTGTCACTTAAAAAGCATGAGAATGATCCATACAGCCCACTCACATACTAAACATAGACAGTTTTGAGTGCAACATTTGTAAAGTTTTGCAATTTTGAGGCTTTTGGTGTCTTGGTCAACAAACACTGAAAGGTCATAGATGGCAGGAACAGAAGAGCAACGTGGATGTGACAAAATGTGATGGACTGTAAACTGCAGGACCCGAACATGGGAAATGAGGCGGTTAAGCCATATAAAATCAAAACAAAGGGGGAAGTGGTTTCCATTGTGGTCACTGGGTCATTGCATGACAATTTCCTCTTACTGGAAAACAAGGGGGTCACAGCTTTACACTGAAATATACTCTGTGTGTGGTGCAGATTCTGCCTGGGCTATATTTATTCACAGGGGTCAAATGTTACACTTTGTGGTCTCTTTAAAGATTTAAAACTATCTCCATTTTCATACAAACAAAATCAGTGCATGCTATCCTTGCCTTTATCATTTTTATTTATTTTTTATATCATTAAAGACTTGTTTAAGGCTAAATTAATTGGAGGTGTTGGAGGAAGAGTGAAGTGGGTGGCGGTAAAGGTTTAAAGCAAAACGCTGCACTTAATTAAACAAGCAGGTCAGCATCTTGGAACGTTTAAAGTTTCTGAGTTTTTAACTTTAACATTATCCAGGTGGGTCCTTACTTTGCTTTCTCAGCGCATTCATCATTGTTGCATGTCAGAGTCAGTATGTGGAGGTCACCGGGGCACTACCTGCAACTGCACACACACACACACACACACACACACACACACACACACACACACACACACACACACACACACACACACACACACACACACACACACACACGCACGCAATGCTTTCCTGTCAAAATTCATTAGAAACATTAGACACAGGATAGTGAAGGGTGCAAATCTGTGGGAGAAAAATGAACTCTTTTGCACTGTATTGTTAAGGAAAAATGAAAAAGCTAAAGACAGACAATCACTGATGCTGGCACTTGTTGTGGCAGTAGAGGCACAATAAACCAGGCAGCACAATAACCAGGGACACTCCCCGCTATGTTTGAACAACATATAATTACAGATCAGGATAGGAGAGCCCATTCTAAGGGGAAAATAGCAATCTCTCTTAATTACAAGGCAGGCCATGATCCATACCTATCCCTCACTTCAAATAACTCTGTTGGAAGACTCTCTGTTGGAGTGGCTGGCAAAATTATTTCTGTTCAGGTAGAGATAAACAACACAAGCTCTGAAGGGACTACCAGCTAAACTGCACTTTACAGACTGACAAGAGTAAATTCCAAGATTTTATGACATATAAAAAAACCCAAAACAAAATCTGCTGATTCAAAAGCAGAAAGAAAAAAAAACCCAATATAGCCACTAACTTCTGCTCAAAATGTTTTTCCATTATTTATTTTTTTAAACCATACGCAAATCTCCTTGGATGCTATTAAGAGCTTTTGAACAACAAGTGTTGAGTTGAGTGGACTTTTGTACAACTCTTGAGCAAGTTCCAGGCTGTGCGTCCAGCTGTCAGGCTCTCACACACACAAACAGGCTCCAGTCTGAGTCCCCAGTGAACAGTGTCAGCTATGGTAGCAGCTCCTCTCAGGCCAGATGAGGATTCTGGTTATCTTCCCCATATAAACAAGATAAGCTCCATTTCTTTGGCCCTCACCAGGGTCCAGAGGTTACCGAGTCCATTCCTTCTATTGCACTCTTATGTTTCCTCTCTTTGACCTTTCAGATTTTCATTCTTTTTTGTATTTATATTTTGTGTAACTACTGTTTTGTGTGTTGTAAGGGTATGTGTCCTTCAGTTCAGTTCAATTGAATTTTATTAGTTCACGACAGTCAATTCAATTCCGTAGCGATTTAATTGGAATTTTGGTTTTTAATTACTGCACCAGTTTAACCCATAAACAAGTATCTTTCTTAAGAATGACAGACATTCCAGATATTGTCAGAGCCCACACACCAACACAAGCAAACACAGACACACAACAAGGAGACTGAAAATATTTGTGAGGAAATTGCTTGAGAAGGACATTGCAACTGTGCCATTTGGCTGCATCAAACCATTGTCCGCTGAGACTTGCCATGGAAGCTGGCAGCAGTTGTTTGTGTCTGCTGTGCCATCGTTCAGCCCAAGACTGTCAATTTCATTTTCATGCTTCAGTGAGGTGGAGGGGAAGATGTCCAAAAATGCCCCAGCGCAAAGACAATGTATATAGTCTATACAATGTATTGTGTGTGTGCATGTGTGTGAACACGCACGCATGTAAGGTAATGGCAAATTTTCCCTCAAACTCACACATACACAAACAAATTAATAACCTTCCATATGCAAACATACATGTAAACACAAGCATGTACATTTACACACACCACATGTATATGAGCACATTCATACATCTATGCACATGCATTTATGTACACTGAGTCCTGCTAATGATGGGTGGCAGTTTGATGTTTTTGTGTGTGTTCCAAAAGAACTGGCATTACCACATGGGACAAATCAGCCGCCAACAACAGCAGGCTATTAACAAAACTGTTTCTTTGTTTGCTTTTTTCCATTTTTTTTCCCCCTCTTGAGAGGCGCCAAGCAATTAATGGTCTGCCTATGGGAGACCAGTAAACCATGCCACACATATGCACATTAATACAAGGCATAAAGACAAAAACATGCATTATACGTACATATAAGTCTGATTGGTGTAACAAGATAGCTCAAAAAAAAAAAAGAACATCTTTTGGCATCCACAATGGCAAGATGTAGATTGTGCTACCAAATTCAAAGCTTCCAGGAACATACAGGGATGGAAAAAATGTGATGGAAAGTAGAATCACTAGCTTCCTTCAACAGATTATAGCAAAGACACAACTTTTGCTATTTCTTTCCCAGCCAGGGAGTACAACAAAAGAAAGAGGAAAATATGGTTTGTTCAGTTCCGTGAGGTGGTAAAACTACAGCATTCAAATGTAAGCAACTTCCGTTAAATAGCTGCTATCTGCTTTTACGCTGTACTACTCAAGCAAAGCCGATAAGAAGTACAGCAATATGATCAGGCCAGGAAAGTGACGTCTGCACGAAGCACCCGCGATCTACCTATCATATTTGTCAGGTTTAAAATTAAGTGTGAGGTATTTCAATATAATACGACTCAGCCTGAATAAAATCGTACTCATTAGCATCCTGAGAATGTGTTTTCTGGAGAATTTAGATGTGAGCAGCTGCAACAGGTCTGAATTGGAGTGCCTACTGTTTTTCATATAAAGGAAACCAGTTTAGCTGCCCTCTTAACAGGATTTCACATAATTTAATTATTTTGAGCATTAAAAAGATCGCTTTTATGGATGTGTATGGTGTGGTTCATGCTTGTCAATGCACCCTACCTTTCTGCCCATATTGCAGTAGTGAGTGTCGAGGGTTAAAGGCACGCTGCCAGCAGGCACACAGGACACTGGTCCATGGTTCAGTATCCACACCTGCTCTGTCCAGTGGTACAAAAATCACTCCTCATATGGAGAAAAGCAAAGAGAGAGAGAGAGAGATATAAATGTGGTGAGTGTGCAGAGTGAATGGGCCTGATTAATGTTCAGCCACATCATTCTAAATTAGAGGATGTGGCTGAGCCATAAAAATGGCAGAATGTGAGATAATGTAGATTTATAGACCTTTGGTGGTAATGAGTACACAAGCTCATGTAATTATAGATAAGTTTGAATAACCTTCTCCATTTCTTCTTGGCTCTCATTTGTGGCTTTAAAAAAAGTCTATTCCGTGACTGAAGACTTTGGCCAGTCACAGGTCTCTTCCACCTTGTTCTCACCCTAGTGTGTCCAGTTCCCGCCATTTTGTCTGATGAACCTTGATACCTTAAAAGTAGTAATAACAGAAACAGAGAGATTATGGTCCTGTTTTCAAAGACTGACAAAGTCCACATTTGGATACCGGATGGGTGGTTCAGCCAGGAAACAGCTGTTTGTCTCCCATTTAGGAGCTTTATGTTTTGTGCTTTGTTTCATTCCATTCTCACACACACACTTTAGTTTCCATTCACTTTTTATGTTAGCTTTCACTCTGTGGTTAGGTTAAGTCACCAAAAACTACTTGGTTAGCTTTAGGCAATTATTGTGGTATGCCCATTCACATCATTAACCTCGCACGCTGAAAAATGTGACACCAATGGGTTTTTAGCAAACACCAATATGTGAGTGAGACTTGTATAGTTGCATCATGGCATTGTGCATATTGCAGAGGACTATCCACTTTGACAAAACAGCAGTATTTGAATGCCCTAGAAATGAGAACAGGCTGGCTGTGTTCCTATTGGCTGTTACACAAATGTAAATACACACTGTTCAAAAGAATTAAAGGAACACTTAAATACACCAGATCTGAGTGAAAAAAACAAAAAACAAACAAAACAAAAAACTCATCCTGGATATTTATACTGATATGGACTGGGTAATGTGTTACAAGTGAAGGTATAGAACATCGCTTGAGAAAAATGAAAATTATAGAATTACACAAGGCTGAATTCAAAGACACCCCAAATCAACTCAAACTCAAAATGATACTCAGGAGTTTTTATGGCTCCCACGTGCTTGTTTGCATCGGAGCATATTGCTAATCCCACATCGGATGGTGTCCATGTGCAACCTGGTGGTGTCAGATGGACTGACACATAAAGTCCCAGAGGTGTTTAATTGGATTTAAGTCAGGCAAACATAGGGGCCAGTCAACGGCATCAGTTCCTTTATCTTCCAGGAACTGCCTGCATACTCTCACCATATGAGGCCAGGCACAGTCATGTACCCAGAGGAACCCAGGACCCACTGCACCTGTGCAGAGTCTGACAGCAGGTCCAAGAATTACATCCAAATACCTAATGCAGTCAGGGTGCTGTTGCCTAGCCTGTAGAGGTGTGTGCATCCTTTCATGGTTATGCATCCCCAGACCATCACTGACCCAACACCAATGCTGAACAGTGTTACAGGCAACATAACACACAGTTTCTCCAGACCCTTTCATGTCTGTCACATGTGCTCAGGGTGAGTCAACCTGCTGTCCTCTATGAAAAGCACAGGGTGCCAGTGGTGGACCTGCCAATTCTGGTATTCTATGGCAAATGTCAGTCGAGCTACACAGTGACAGGTAATGAGCACCATGCTCTTGAGACTGTGATGGGAGACACAGCAAACCTTCTGGCAATGGCATGATCCTGGAGGAGTTGGAATACCTACGCAACGTCTGTAGAGTCCAGGTATCGCCTCATGCTACCACTAGTGACACTGATCCTAGCCCAATCCAAAACTAGTGAAAAAACAGTCAGAAAAGATGAGGCCTCCACCTGGAAAAACATTCCTGTTTTGAGGGTTGTCTCATTGTTGCCCCTCTAGTGCACCTGCTGTTAATTTCATTAACATCAAAGCAGCTGAAACTAATTAACAACCCTCTCTGCTACTTAACTGACAAGATCAATATCCTAGAAGTTTAAATGATATATACTGTGATTAAAAGTGTCCCTGTAATTTTTTTGAGCAAAGCAAGCCCACTGAGCCACATAGTAATCAGATGGCAACACAAAATGAGCTGTATTTTGTGTAGTGGCTTTTATTCACACTTGTGTTATGGGCGCATATGAAGTGCATGAACATGTCTGATTGTCTGGTTTGAGGGACTTAAGATTGAGGGACGAGGAGTGTTGTATTTTTAAAATCTGCCCTTTTCTGCCCTTTTCTAGATTTTTCACTTCTGCAGCTATGATCAGTCCAACCACGCAAAAGTAAAATCATGATTATTACCAAAATGCCAAACATATACTTTTTATATTTTACACATTTTTACATTGCATTCACACACAAAGTGGCAATTCTGTGATATTCAAACATTCACCATAATTCAAGAATCCGCTGCTTGTCTACTCAGCAGAGTTTTAGCAGTGCATTACAAGGAAATAACTGATAAAAATCCATAGCTATAAAATACCCCAAGTGCGCCTCTTTTTTAATTGTTATCAATTTGGAAAATCTTTGGAAATTTCCTGTTCACACTGAACACTTACACCCTCCTGGGGTTTTGAAAGACCCTACGAAATGATGCAACAACAGTGGTTTCACCTTAACTAGACGTTTTGGGCTGGAAAATTAGCCACAAATCCACATTTGTCTCCCTCTACATGTTGGCTAATTTCATATTGTGGTATGTGCATGATCCTAAATGCATGTCTGTGCATGTGTGTTCATGTTTAGAGTGTGTTTATAACCATGCATTTTTTGCTGGTATTTGTATGTTAAATGTGTTTGTGAGAAGTGGCTGCGACAGGTAACCAAGAATTATCCAGTGGCTTGCACCCCAGACAGACTGTGCGTACACAGTGTGCCAGGCTAGTAATTGTGGGCTCGGAGGGAGAGAGGCTATACCAAGTTAGCCTTATTATTATCATTAAAGCGAGAGTTAGCTTGCTGTCTGAAGCCAGGTTGAACAGGGAGATGTTTCTCCAGACAAACTGCTGCTTATAAGTCTTCTGTTTGTCCCATGTGTGCTCAGTGAATCAACTGCTGCATGGCAGTAATTACTGCCAGGTCATCACTGCAAATAACCACGTCTTTATTTGACCTCCACGATGAAACTAATTTTTAAATATTTGAAAAAAAAAAAGAAGGTTGTTCTGATTTTTTCAGGCATTTCTCTCCTGAATCAGCATGTTGTCTGTTAATAAATAGTCACCTATTAGCCCTATAGGTTTGATCCCCTGCAGCCTTCAGTCTAATAAACAATGAGGGCTGCACAGTTTCCAAGTGCTGAGAGCTAACTGTGAGTTTCTGGTTGTGACAAACATTACCTGTAGTACAACTCTGCAGTCTATTCACACATGTAACTACTCAGACAGCTGCTCACCTGATCTATGACTGTATTGAGAGAGAGAGGGAGAGTTGTGTGTGGGGGTTGTTATTTATGCTATTTTTTGCTCTTTTCTGATGTGTTCTAAAGGAATGCATTGAAAACACATCAGATCTCCATGGGAAAAAATCATGTTGATATCTATAGTGATATGGACTTGATAATGTGTTTGGAACAACAGGATGCACCATCACTTGATGGAAATTAAAATGATAAAATTACAGAGGGAGGAATTCATGGACAATCTGAAAATGAAAAAATGATTCAGCAGGCTAATCCATTTTGATGCAATTTAAATGCAGCAACTGAAAATAGTACTCAGTAGTTTTTATGGCTCCCACATGTTTGCATGCATGTGTGACAACATTGGGGCATGCTCTAACTACACAATGGATGGTGTCCTGGGGATCTCCTCCCACATCTGGACTAGGGCATCACTGAGCTCCTGGACAGTCTGAGGTGAAACCCGGCGGTGAGGGATGAACTGAAACCTAATGTCCTAGAGGTGTTCAATTGTATTTTAGTCAGGCAAGCGTGGGGGTCAGTCAATGGTATCAATTCCTTTATCTTCCAGGAACTGCCTGCATACTCTCACCACATGAGGCCAGGCACTGTCATGTGCCAAGAGGAACCTAGGACCCACTGCACCAGTGCAGAGTGTGACAACGGGTCCGAGGATTTCATCCCAATACCTAATGGCAGTCAGGGTGCTGTTGCCTAGTCTGTAGAAGTTTGTGGATATGCCTCCATGGATATGCATTCCCAGACCATCACTGACCCAACACCAAACCAGTCATGCTGAACGCTATTACCGGCAGCATAACGTTCTCCACAGCTTCTCCAGACCCTTTCACGTCTGTCGCATGTACTCAGAGTGAACCTGCTCTCATCTGTGAAAAGCACACGGTGCCAGTGGTGGTCCTATCAATTCTGGTATTCTATGGCAAATGGCAGTCGCGCTCCATGATGTGGGTAGGGAGCACAGGGCCCACTCAAGGATTTTGAGCCCCAGGCCACCCTCGTGAATCTTTTTCTCATTGTTTGGTCAGAGACATTCACACCAGTGGCCTGCTGGAAGTCATTTTGTAGTGCTCTGGCAGTGCTCATCCTGTTCCTCCTTGCGCAAAGGAGCAGATACCAGTCCTGTTGATGTGTTAACCCCTTAACTGGCAGCAAAAAAATCACCTGAAAAAAACTACATAACACCCTCTAGTTATTATTGGCTCTGAACAACCCATTTCATAGCCTATTAACTGACACGTCTGGTCCGCTGGCCGAATGAAGTGCATTTATATGGCAAGCTAGACCCATTTTGATTGACACCTCATTCGGCCAATCAGTTAAGAAATGGGTTTCCCTGAGCCAATGATAATCAGAGGGCATCACGTAGCTTTGTCAGGTGATTTAGTGCAGCTAGTTACATGATTGGCCGAATGAGGTGTCAATATAAATGGGAGGGTCTAGCCTGCCATATAAGGGGACTACAAACGGCCTGTCACCGGGCGCTGGCCAGTTAAGGGGTTATGGACCTTCTACGGCCCTGCCCAGCTCTCCTAGAGTAAATGCCTGTTTCCTGGAATCTCCTCCATGCTTTTGAGACTGCGCTGGGAGACACAGCAAACATTGCAACCTCTGTAAGGTTCAGGTATCACCTCATGCTACCAGTAGTTACACTGAGCCTAGCCAAATGTAAAACTAGTGAGAAAAACAGTTAGAAAAAAAGAGGAGGGGAAAAATGTCAGTGGCCTCCACCTGCAAAACCATTCCTGTTCTGGGGGTTGTCTCATTGTTGCCCCTCTATTTTGCCTGTTGTTAATTTCATTAACACCATAGCAGCAAACTCATTAACAACCCCCTCCGCTACTTAAATGACCAGATCAACATCCCAGAAGTTTAACTGACTTGATGCTATACTTGATGCTATGTAATTTTTTTGAGCACATTTGTACATTTCTTGAATGTGTTCTTACTTAATCTTTATTCAAGCTGATAAAATTACACCATACTAAAATACACTCATCTAAACTTTACTCTAGTCTTGAATTCTGCCTGAGATGTCCACTTCACCTACTTTAACAGAGCAAAAGCAAAAAAAAAAGCAACAAAAAAAAAAAAGAAAGACATGATTACAGAACTAAAACTGTAAACATCCTGTGGTATTTCATTCTTTGTTTTGTTTTTTTCTTTTTCTTTTTTTTTTTGTTCTAGTAAATGTCTCTTTGAAAAGCATTATTTTCTTGGAAAACAAAAATATCACTTACTATTATGTATCCCTTACAAGTCAGAAGGGAGACAGAGATCTCCCCACAGACTGGCAAACCAAACAAGAAAGTGAGCAAAACAGCCCTGGACAACAGACAAAGTTTTATCAATAAAGATGTTCTTCCTATGAAAATAATCACAGCGGCCAAACAAAACATGACGCAGGATCCAGAGTTGTTGTCAGAGTTTTGCCAGCAGACGCTCTTGAGGGAAAATGTGCCGTACAGGGGACAGGTTGTGATGCCTTTCCCCCTTCAAAATCCCATTCCACCTGTGCCGATCCACATTCCAGGAGCATCACCTGCTCATTTGTATTCCCCAAGGGGAGAGTTCAGAGGGTCCGGGGCGGGGGGTTCCAGGGCTTTCCAGCAGTCTGTTAATAAGGGACGATATGTGTGATGGCTCAACTTGGCTCCCACGTGGCATCAGTGTGGGATTTTTATTTATTTTTTTTATGTGTGTGGTAGGAATAAGGGAGGACAACAGAAGAAAAACAGAGTGTCTACTATTTATAATAATAACACTTTTGTTTCAATCACATACTATGTCTAACAACGTGTGAAAAAAGTCTTGCTCTGCGCTACGATCATGAAAACAACTCAGAAAATTAACACCTGGTTGTGACTTACAGTGCCTTGCGAAAGTATTCGGCCCCCTTGAACTTTTCATTCTTTTGCCACATTTCAGGCTTCAAACATAAAGATATAAAATTTGAATTTTTTGTGAAGAATCAACAACAATGGGACACAATCGTGAAGTGGAATGAAATTTATTGGATGTGTCAAACTTTTATAACAAATAAAAAACTGAAAAGTGGGGCGTGCAATATTATTCGGCCCCCTTGCGTTAATACTTTGTAGCGCCACCTGTTGCTGCAATTACGGCTGCAAGTCGCTTGGAATATGTCTCTATCAGTTTTGCACATTGAGAGACTGAAATTCTTGCCCATTCTTCCTTGCAAAACAGCTCGAGCTCAGTGAGGTTGGATGGAGAGCGTTTGT
>JASGAU010346997.1:0-12466 GCA_030220045.1 Australoheros facetus
TGTGTGTGTGTGTGTGTGTGTGTGTGTGTGTGTGTGTGTGTGTGTGTGTGTGTGTGTGTGTGTGTGTGTGTGTGTGTGTGTGTGTGTGTGTGTGTTGGGGAACCCAGAGTAACAGGGTTGTTGCATGTGGATGCTGTTCAACTGTCCCCAACACTGGACATGACCCGCAGTCCGTGCAGGTGCTCGGCCAGAAAGTGTTAGAATTGGCTGCCGTGCACATTCACACAGGTACGTGTTCTTTACACTAGGATTACACATGAACAACTGGACAGCAGGTGAGTTTAGCGGAGCTGAATTTGACCTGCGTTGCACTAACATGTGAGTAGGAAAGCAGTCTGGCAATGAGTGGACAGGAGAGCCGGGTTTAAATAGTCAGTAAGCAGAGATTGGAAACAGGTGTGCATAGAAAGCATGGCTATATCCATGCTTTCTATGCAGTCTATGTTTCAGCTCCACTGGACTTAAGCTCCTCTCCATTGAGGACAGTTCAGTTTGACTGAATCTCCTGTCTGTCGGCTTTATGAGAACACAAGCCTCTTGCAGATGTGCCTGTCGAGCACTATTTATTCAGGCACTGGATGTGTTTCGGTTGTTTCCTGCTGCTTCAAGGTTCTCAGAGACAAAAGAAGTTTGTAGCCAGTGGTGACAGACTTTCAACAAACGCTGAGCCTCAAATCACGTAGCTGCCTGACTGTTTCCCCCAGCGGGAGACAGAAAACTCTACGAAAATATACACAAAGGAGGTTACAAGGGATTTCATGTCTGGATGCAGTCTGGTGATATACCTTTTTTTTCTTTTTGTCAAGAAATCTAATCAGGAAAAGAAAATCAACAATGAGCTCCTACCAACAAGTCAGCCTTTCCTGCGAGCATCCAATGGCTGATATTTCTCATTATTCACTGTTCCTTTGTACCACGGAGCTCCATTGTTGTTCACACATGATTAAAGCACACCACTGCAATCATAGCTTTCCCAAAATGATACCTGAGAAATGTAAAAATGGTGATTTTTGGGGGAGCAGTATCCCAGCAAACACTGGCACACTGAATGGTTGTAATTTGAAAAGTCCAATCAGGATGTTTTGGCTGATTATTCCAAAATCAGCTGCGCTGTCCTCGAGCCGCACTTCTCCCAAAGCCGGGAATATATATTTACATCTATATTCACAGTGCTGCTGTGGTGTATCGACTGAATGCCGAATGCTCGTCCTTCTGCTCCACTGCTGAGGCTAATTTTGTTAGCAAGGCTCAATTTTTCAATTATTTTTTCATTTTGTGATCCATTTTTTTATTTAAACTGAGTTTTAATTTAGATTTTTTTTTTTTCCCTCCCTGATCTATCGCTGCGACTAGTTGTAATCATTTTAATTCTGTTTGGTCAAAATTGTATTTATATTTCCCAGAGTCCTCTGCAGCTCCTGAGAAACTCATATTGTACAGTAGGTGATCTTGAGCAAGATTGTCCATGCTTTTATGCTGAAATAATCTTTACCGGTAAAGTTAGTAAGCTAGGCTGACAAGCTAACACTTTCCAGGAAGCTTGAAATGTTTGTGTGGCAGTGAAGACATGTTAGTGTCGGCTTTAGGTTAGAGGCACCAAAAATCACTGAACAGACGGGAAGAAGTTCATCAACACAGGAGCCAGGCAGAAAAAGCTGGCACAGCTCAGCCTCACAGATTATTTATTATTTAATGTTTCATACAGTGCAGTACTATTTTAATTTATTTAATTGTTCATTTTGTAAATATGTTGTTGTATTTCTCTCGTGGGGCGCGACCTCACCTCACGTGGCGCCTGAAAAGATTTCATCCAGCAAAGGTGGAACCTGGTTCTGTTTTTATTGTGGGGTGTGTGTGTGTGGTGTGTGTGTGTGTGTGTGTGTGTGTGTGTGTGTGTGTGTGTGTGTGTGTGTGTGTGTGTGTGTGTGTGTTCTTGATTTCATTCAGCAATGCTTAAAATGTGACAAACCTTGTTTGAATGTTTCACTCGTTGGTGGTTAGTTCTGATGTCATCTATGCAGCCACGGCGGCCTGCTAGTGAACAAAGCAATCACGAGGAGGTTTCTGGTTTAGCACCGCTTTGCAACCGAGTTCACGTCACAACTGCCAGCAACCGCTTGCCAACCTGCTGGAGAACAGTTTTCCTTACCAGCGGGTGGTTGCCTGGCAGTTGGTAGATCTGTGACTGTGGCCTTAGTTTCTACTAAAAAATTATCTAATGATTTGTTGATAAAAAGGGAGAAAATACAAACAAATTACATACAAACGTCCTTGTTACCAAACACAATAATTAACTGTTTTGTGGGAACAGCTGTTAGGTGACACAGATGTTACAGATGTTGTCATCGTCCATGGGTTTGGTCTCATGGACTGTGGCCCGTTAATGCCAGCTTTTGTCCTCACATTATCTGCTCACTCCATCCTGACATGCGTGCTATGGAAGTTATTCATTTAGTTCACAATAAGGAAAAAAGTCTCCTTCGTTTTTTCCCTGCAGAAGGAATTTCACATTTAACAGCAAGAAGTGGGAATAATTACAAGATGCACAAAAGTGTTGTTATATATTAAAACTGAGGTCAGCAGAGCAGTGAGTCCCTGTTTCTCACATCTTATGTAATAAACTAATTCTGAAAAGAATACACACATCACTGAGGTCGTTAAACACTACGGACAGCAGCCTCCTCAGTTCGTGTTGGTAATGATTCCCATGTATGTGTAATATCAGCTGCATTTAATACAGCAGAAAAAAGTTGTGTTTTTGGTGTTTTGCAATGAATTAAATATTAGCACTGCAGTTCACTCAGCAGCAATTTCAAACTGAAACCTCTTTGAAATGAAAATAAAGGATCATATCAAATACTAGCCTGATTTTAAAAATGGCTACATTTATTTTACAGCTACGTTAATACATTCAGTTTTCCTATAAAACTGCTGTACCCTACAGACAATAACAGACATCCTGACATTTGACTTTTTAAATGTAAGACACAACCCAGATGTTCACAATCCTCAGAAAATAATGGGAGGAAATGCTTCTGTTCTCCCAACATGGAAACAAACTGGTTTCCATTTAACAAAAGTAAATCACGGTCCCTGAAATGCCGTCAGCAGGACCGGGATCAGGATGAGCAGCAGCTGAGGTTCCACTGTGATGCCTCCTGGACCCCTCCATGTGAGGTGTTCTTGGGCAGGTCTAACTGGGAGGAGACTCTGGACACACTGCAGATGCTATCTGTTGGTGTCCCTGTGGAAGAACTGGGTCAGACGGTTTGGGCATCTCTGTGTTTTTTCCTCTTACTTTTGTTGCATATGAAATGTGTTATGCCTGCAGTAATAATGCTGAAGTAATAAAAAATTATGATAGAAACATAAAAATTATAGAGGCACTTTAATCTGAAAAAGCAACAAGGATGACTTCCCCTCTCTGAAGCTTCGTGTTTTTGAAGCAAACAGTAGCAGCACAACAAAAATGAAACATGAGAATAATTGGTTTCTTTGAAAGTTCTGGATTATGTGATATGCATGTAAACTGTCTGAAATCCACTGCAGGCCTATAAATAAACAGCCACACTTGACACGCTGCATTACAGTATTTAACGGTGTTTTCTGGCTTCATTAGCAATCAGTTTGGTAATTGCACATCAGCCCGAGCTTAATGTTCTGTCTGTTAGATGTTCGATGTCAGTCGGAATAATTAATGTGTCAGCCGATAATGTGTGCGTGCTAATTGTTTGGCCGGATCTCTGCAGAGAGAAGGCCGGCTGGTTTACGCCGTGTCTGTCCACGGGCTGATGTGGGTGGTCAGGCTGAAGGTGAATCACAGTGTTTGGTTCAGTCAGACTTTATCTGAGTTACAATCATCAGGGTTATGCTCCTGTTTTTGTGCTTTTGTGGTTTTATTACTGCATGACTCATCAGGATGGTAAAGGCAAGCGTATCATATCTTCATAGTTGTCTCTTTTCAGGATGTTACTCACCCCTGTGAATTTACAGGGATGTTGATGGTGCTCAGTAACAGATGGGAAAGTGTAGAGCAGCTCATACTTTTAGCATCTGACTCTTATTGTATAAAGCTGAAAGAGAGGGTTAGGGTTAGGCCCTCTTTAACACTGCAGAATGACAGAGGTGACCTCCCTAAAGTGGCCTGTTTCCTGTTTGAAGCAGCCAAGTAACCAATGATGCAAACCTCAAGCCTTAAAACAATTTATATGTGTGAGCTATAAAAACAGGGTTATTTCTGCTGTAAAGTAAAAGTACCTCCTTCATGCACAAACCTATCCTATATAGTACTGTGCAAAAGTCTTGAGCCAGCCCTCATTTCTTTAAATTTTGTAGGAAAATGGGAAATAGGCACAGAGATTTATTGAAACGTGCAAAGATACATGGAAATACAGCACAAAGGTGAAAAACAGAGTTTGTGATTCTAACCAGTTTGAAAGTTGAGGTTTGACCTTCATTCCCTCTGAGGAGCTTCCTGTAGTTTCTTTCAGCAGAAACAGTTCTCCAGGCTTCCTGAAGGACGTTCAGAGCTCTTCTTTGGATGTTCCTGCCTTTGGTTGGCAGGATGATCCCATCTCTGATGAGACTTCACTGAACAGTAGATGGATCAGCTGAAGGTCCAGATGCAGCTCTCAGGTCTTTGCTGGATTTGTTCCTGTTTCTGAAGGACGTGGCTTTCTGATCCTGATCATCTGCTGTAGAGTTTTTAAGGCCTCACACTTCTTATTTTGTCCTCATCTTATCAAGTATCCTGACATCTTTAAGGACACATCATGCTGAGATATTCCAGGTTTTCAGCTAACAGCTCTTTGGGAATCACTTTGTTGGTGCAAAAATCCTATTTTATCGAACTTTTCATCGATTAAACTAAAGAAATGAGAACAAATGATGTGTTTTTGTGACAGGCTGCTGGTAACAAAGTGCCCAAAGATACAATTTAAACTGGTTCCTTTGTGTGTAAACACAACACTGGTTCATCCCTCGAGTTACGGGCTCATTTTATGACAAACTAACAAAAAATAGTAATTGGAACTAAACACTTAAAAATGAAAATCTAAGGAATAACATTAAGTGAAAACTTGAACAAGAAGCAGACTAATTAACAGAAAATATGTAATAATATGTTTAAATGTGCCGGGTCAGAGCCCCGGGGCCACGACTGAAAACGCTGTGAACGACCTTCGGGGAACTCGGACACCTGCTGCTCAGGTCTGGCTCCCTGGAAGCAAAATATAAAGAAATGTGGGGCGGCTCAAGACTTTTACACAGTAGAACTGAATTCTGATTATTACTCGTGAATTAACATGTAGCACAGAAAACATTTTGGTACCGACAGAGTCAAACAGGAAAAAGCAGCAGCGTTGAGATAAACGTCTGCTTGGCGTGAATGCGGCTGTGAGACATTTAATGAACATCCTGACGGGGGGTGGGGGGGTGGGGGCACCGTAATCTTCCACTCGTGGATTCTCCCTTTAAGACTTCAGACACTTGGCAGCCTTTAAACCAAACCAGAGCGCCTCGTTCACATTCGTGACTAACTTTGACATAATTGCCTGTCGCCTGACTGTAAAATGGGACCAGCTGATAACTTTGAAATGGAAACGGGCGTAAAGTGAGACTGAGAGCAGCATCAGTGGGTCCCTGCCGTCTGCTGCATGTGTAATTCAGGAGACTTCACATCAAAGTACGGCCATTTTCCCCTCTCGTCCTTTAATATTTGCTCATGCAAACGCTCGCCGCTTCCGTCTCATCCATGTCTAAGTGCATAATTTGAATCTTCGGGGGAAATATGAACATTTTTCTGCCACAAACTCACCAAAGCAAATTTAAACAGGAATTCCAGGCCACTGTCCTGCTGATCAAATCTTTTCAGGACCGACTCTAAAATCCAAGCTGACATTTTTCTGTGCTGCATAATCAGACTGGACCTATTAGATATGTGGTGTAAACTGACCCCGTGCTGACCTGCAGTGAATAAAACGGCACAGAAACAGAGCTCCGGTCCGCCCCGTCGAATTTGGAAAGCATCATTGTCATGCATCACATCCCTCCCAGACCACCCGTTGCCTAGGGGATATACTGCATGTATAAGTCAGAGAAACGCCGCCTGCCTTTCATCTCCACTTTTACAATCTCTGCAAACTGGAATCTGCTCTGTAAATCTTTCCTCGTGAACATAATTAATCTTTGTACGTTCCTCTGCACCGCTGGAGGCTCCTGGATGCTTTTGCTGTGCACGGCTTCCACAGAGACCTTTTCCACTGATGCATTATTCACCTGCAGATGAAACACTTGCTACCTATGCGTACCATAGAGCCAGGCAGTGCTCTGAAGCCCAGTCACATGCTGCAACCCTTTGTACAAGTGCTCAGCAGATACATTCACTCTCAGGGAGAATAAAAGGCTTTCAGCCCGGCCGATGAATCTGATGGTCGGCTCTGTCTGTGAAGGATTTTCCTGCAGATACCGAAGCCTTGAGAACAGAAAGGAGGAGCAGCGGGGATGCTTTTCTCTCTGCAAACAGAAGAAAGAAATGAGCACATCAGAAGTCGTCGCTCGTACAGTTCACTGCGACCCCGGGCTGTAGCATCACTGCGGACACCGGGGTCACATCCAGGGTGGAAACTGGGAATTATTCCATCTAACCAGCTTCTTTGTTTTCCAGTGACTGGTTTAATTATCAGGATAAATATGACTTTTCTTTATTAATGCCTTATGAATACTGAAAGGAGCTCAAACTGTACAAACCTTCAGGGGAAAAATCTTCCAATTTTTTATTTTTGGATAGAACAGAAAAAGAAACCACAAAAGATAAAAACTTACAAATTTACAAAATAATAAAAGAAAAATCTACAAATTTACCACAAAATATCTAAGAAAAAAATAAATAAAATTACAAAATAAAATCTCAGGTTCATGTAAAAAAAAAAAAAATTCCCGAAAAATCAAATCTTCCAAATTTAGACGGAAAAACTAAAAAACCAGCAGTTTCGATCCATCTGCAGTCTCAATAAAGCATAAATTAATATTCATTCAGCATGATTCAAGGAGATCTCCATTAGGATGATATAATTACAGCAGCAAACAGTTTAATTAGCTCTGAGGGAGGGGTTTAAACGGGCGGATTAAGAACATTTCTGGCTGGGTAAAAAACCAAAGTGTGAGTCGGTGGCAGCAGGTCGCAGCTGTGTGTTTGTACACAGCCAGGAGAAGTGGATTTGTGTGGCTTTGTGTGTGTGGGTGCACAAGTGAGTGTGATTGGCTGTGGAGTGGAGCCATTAATGGCCACTACAGCTCCTGCTTACCAACGATGCTACAAAGACGCAGTTATCTGCTAATAGGATTTATTCAAATTGCCTGCGATTGCTCTGGGAATTTTTCGGAGCTGCATTTGAGTTTTTAAATGCCGCTCACTTTAATAATTCAATTATAAAAACATACGGGGGGCCGGGGAGAGCTCGCTGGAGCTCTGGGGATGATGCCCAAATCTATTTTTGCTGTTTCATAGTAGCTTTATTAGATTGTGGAGAAGGCGATGGGGAGAGCGAGAGCGAGAGCAAGAGGAAATTACAGGAGGAGACGGACCGAGAGGTCGGGGGCAGGGTTCGGAGGAGTGACATTAAAAATAACTGTGAGCCCAACCTGAAAACAACCAGGCCTCCATTCAGCTCCACGTTTCTCTGTTTTCCTCTGCAGGTTTTTGAGCGACATTTGCAGCTGAGACGTTGATCGAATGAAAAAAATCATTTTTCATTGCCTCTAAACTCTGATGAGCATCAGTGAGAACTATACATTTATAGTTGTGTAAGCATTAATATACGAACCTGAACAGGAAACTATGACCTATGACCCCGGTGAGGTGACAGGGTGGACTGGGCCGTATGCAGGGGACTGTTTGTGGTTAGTGTTTGGGTCTGGGTGGGCTCGGGGTTTTTCAGTGTTTTCTTTCTGTCCGTTCAGGTGGAGAGGTGTGCTTTACCTGTCTCTGCCTACAGGTGGCGCTACACTTTTCCAGGCTCGTACTCACACACCTGCAGCACGATACCTCCTCAACGGTGTGTGTTTAAGGACCAGATGTGGCAGTTATTCACTGGTGTGTTTCGCTCAGTGACTCTTTTTCCTCGTCTGCTTCTCTGATCCCTGCCTGACGTTTGCTGCTCCTTTCCTGGAGAACTTAGTGGTGCTCCTCTCAGCTTCCTGGCTTTCCTCATCCACTCTCAATCAGTCAGCCTCTGTGGAAACAGGGTCTTACCTGCAACTCACCTGCCTGCCCACTAGTGGCGGGCGGATTGATCCAAATATCGATAATATCGATACCAACGTTGGTATTGATATTGATCGATACCAATGTAATGAGATAATTTAGCTTAAGTTTCTCTCCTGTATGCAGCGCTGACTGTCTGTTTAAGTGCCGCTCCTGTCACAGCACAGATGATTTGATGTCAAAAATATCAATTTGGCCCTTTAAGCTACTTTTTTGACATTTCATTTCTTTTCTCCAATCTCATTGTACATCCTGTACAATGACAATAAAAGCATTCTTTTCTGTTATATTTAACTTTCCCCTCCAATTAAGAGGAGTCAGTGAGATGTCAAAAAAGTAACTTAAAAGGCCAAATTAAGGGGGCGGGACCAGAAGCATAAATGTTTTATAGCGTTGTGGAGTGATAATTTATACAGCTTGTTTATTTATGAAAAAAATCCAGAAAGTTTGTGAATAAAGGGATATTTTTATTAAATTTTTGTATTATACTTTGTGAACACTCTCCCTGAAAAAAGTTTTAATTTGTTCTTGAGTGATCATTTTGTACACTTTAAGAAAAAAATCCAGACATCACAATGTATGGGGAAAATTGTGTTACTGTTCTAATGTTTCAGAACAAAAACTTTTATTTTGATAAAGTATTTTCTATTTACCTATAAACTTTGCCAAATTCTATCCTGGCTTTTAACTAATTAATGATCCAAAGGGGAAAAAAAAAATCACAAAACACTTAAACTTCATGAAAATTCTTCATAATTATTAAAAACTATCGGTACTGGTATCGGTATTGCCGACATGTATTTACTTGGTATTGGATCGATACTAAATTTTGCAGTATCACACACCACTACTGCCCACTCTCCACTGAGCCTTCTTCACCTTCCCTGGATTCTAGCCTTCCTGCTACTGCTCCTACACCCCAGTAAGGTCGCAGAGTTTCATATCATCACACTTTTGCAAAATCTCCATCGCCTCCTGGTTCTCCCTAACCACCAGTAAAAACAGGAAGTCAAACCCAAAACAACTATCAAAGTAAAGCAGGAAATGACCTAAAAGACTGCTCGGCCCATGGCAGCTGGCTTTTGGCTAAACCGTTCGCTCTGAGGGACATGAACAAGCCTGTTGCAGTTATGTGGTCTTAGTTTTACAGATTTTAAAATATAAAGCTAATGCTGTTTTATTATAGATGAAGCTACCCTGCAACATTAAAGTGATATGCTCCTGTAACATGATACTGGGTAACTTCTGGGTTACTTTTAAAAGTATTTGTTACATATACAGTGTATCATAAAAGTGAGTACACCCCTCACATGTCTGCATGTATTTAAGTATATCTTTTCATGGGACAACACTGACAAAATGACACTTGTGAGGGGTGTTCTCACTTTTGTGATACACTGTAAACAGTTTGCAGTAGAAGAAAAAGCATAGAAACACTTCATTATTGTAAAAGCCCAAATTCTGAGAGCACATCTGTGAAGTGGGTCCAAAGCTGAGAAACAAAGTCTGAAAATCTATCGGCTTTAATCTGTTGATGAAGTGGGAAATGTTTCCTGGCTGCTTTCCTGGTCATTATCTCCTCTGCAGGGTGCACCCCCTTATATGCACAAAAATAGCACATTCAGCCGCTCCCGGGCATTGTGAAGGTAGTTTTGTGCAGTAACGGGAAGCTGCTAACCACCATTGAATTCCCTCCTCCAGGTGTTTGCACTGGCCGCGTTCCCTGATGCAGGGTTAGGGTTAGGGAAGAAGCTGCTACGCTGTGGAAAAAGTCGACGAGTCTTCCGCGGCGCTGGGAAAGTGGGCTGAAACGGGGCCGAAGGTTACTTCTACATTCACCTCCTGCTTCTCACCCTGAGGAGCTGCAATTTGTCTCTTTGACAAGCTCAAAGTGTAGGAGATGAACACAGAGCGCTCAGCTCATCCCCACAGTTCAGGCAGAAGAGGCTCATTAAGGGTCAGGAGAGCTGCCTGCTCAACAGAAGTATTCATGGCCTCTGAAAATATTTGATATTGTGTAAAGAAGCATCGTCACTGCCTGCTGCTGCAGTAAAGCCTAAACAGGTCATATTCAAATGTGGGAAAGTCCTCTAGCAGCAGTGGGGTGAGAGGTTGGGGTGGATGGATGGGTTAAGGACTTTCATCACTTCCAGTTTGCAATGTTGGCTCCATTAACAAAATTAATGTTTTTATCTCGAGGGTTTATTGTTTTGGTTTTTTGTGCCCTTCCTGCGACTCTCGTGCCCTCACTTGTTTTATTCATTTCCTCTTTTATTTTGTTGGTCACTTGTGTGTTTCTGTCAGTTTAACTTCCTGTCTTTGTTTCCTCATGGAGATCTGCATGTCACTTTGCAGCCCCCCCTCCAGCCCGCCTCCACCTTTCCACGGCTTCGCCCGATCTAACTGATGTCGCACCTGTCGTCCCTGAATCCTCCGCTCTGTGTTCAGCCTCCTTACTTTGAGCTGTCAGTGTATCCACGTGGAAAGGAAGGAAGGTCCCACATGCTGTGACTGATTTGTAGGTCACAACGATAATTACAAATATTTATGTAACTGAATGGAAGTAAGTGTGCAATGGTGGATGATGGATGGATGATCCATCATCATGATCATGATCCATCCATAAGATTAATATTGTGATTTAAAAAAAACAAGAAAGCAGAGCAGAGCAGCAATCAAGCTGATTCCAGCTTAGATAGTTTCGGTTTTACGCAGGTTTAGTCTGTCTACAGTCAGAGTCGAGTGAGTTGAGTGAACAGAGGATGCAAAGGTTCAGTCCTGCCTGCAGAGAAACTCTAAGTTAGCAGGCTTTCTCTCTCCTGTAATATCTGCCACAGACATAATGCCTCGTACTCACAGAGGGATGTGAGGACAGGAAGGTCTGAAACGTGAATGTTGTTTTTGTCTAAATGGACTGTGTGATTCTGATGGCTTCAGACGTGTCACTGCATCACTGCTTAATCTGAGTCCCTCAGAGGGTCAGAGCAGAAATGGGGGTGAATAACCTGTAGTGAGCAGCAGGCAGGATGTTATACACATCAGGAACAAATGAGAGAAATGAATTAATGACATTTAATTCATGAGCGATGAAGTGACAACAACAGCTCCTGTTTATCATTTCCTGGTGATAAAGTTCATGTTTAGCATTAATTGTTGGAGCACTCAGATGATCAAGAAGTATTAAAAAGCCGTTTTTATTTAGTTCTCAGTGAGAAATAAAGTGGAAGCACAGAATTCATAATCTGACACTGTGGTGCCAGGAAAAATGATTCTGTCACACTTGTCTAAATTTAATTATGTTGTGTACGTTACATATTTTCAGCTTTTTGACTGCATCTGATGAAAATCCACCAACGCCCCTCCACACATGCAGGAGCCTCTGGGTCAGTTTGTGGTGTTTTGTTAAGAACATCAAGAAACCATCTCCCAGTTTTTCTTATTTCAGCGGCAGTGAACACACCCATAGACTTCTTATGTCTCACAGAAAGGTGCAGTCTCCAACTGATTTCCAGGTGGATAATCCCTGAGCTCTTATTTTGAAAGCTGATAAGGATGATGAGCCTTCCACCCTCATGTCCAAATACTTTTTGGTTCATAAAGTCTAACATGGTGGGGGCCACAATGCTGAGACCACTGGGTGGCATCACAATGGCTGCGTCTAGTCTGTCCAGGTCTGCTTGGATCCAGCTGATGTTAATTTTGTCATCAGATGATGAGCACAGAGCTCCACACGGACATCTGGATGCTTCCCAGTGTTGTGTGACAGTGGATTGGTCTGCTACGCTGCAATGCACCAACTACACCTTCACCCGTCATGCAAACTTCAAGCAGACATCCAAGAACTGTAACAGAAAAGACTGCCTGTCCATGATGCCTGCAGCTGTCCACAGCCTTCTCTGCTCCTAACCAGCTGGTTTCAGTGCTTTCCGTACCGCCCGTCTTACTGGTACCATCCTTCAAAATCAGTTCACTGCTTCCACTTCCAACTCCACCGTCTTCACCATCTTCGCCTGCAGCTGGTGACAGCAATCCTTGCTGTGCTCTGAAGATCAGTTTTACGGTCACTCTAACCAGAGCCTGAAGCAGGTAGAAACATCTTCATGTGGTATGTCTGTGTAGATTCTCAGTCATCCAGGTCATGGTAGTCTCTGGAGCTTGAAAAAAGGCGACTGGACTTCTTTTTGTATCTTGAAGACGTTTCAC